>MCJB01015774.1:64649-80088 GCA_002018475.1 Nicotiana obtusifolia | reverse complement strand
CCCCCCCCCCCCCAAAGAATTCTATAATAGAGGGTAATTTTGATTCTCTCTTGGAACACAACTTTCACAGTTTCTCAACCCTCAGATCCCCAGTTTTCCTCCGTAAGATGTTGTGATGGCACCTATCTACGACTAGGTAAGCCTAACACTTATTAAATAAACTAACAGAAATTAACCAACAGAACTATTAAACAGAAATCGGATATTTCTAAATGAACTCAACATTTACAATATGAAATAACATCCCAAAACCGGTAGTACTAGTCATAAGCTCTACTGAGTTTACTAGAAAAATTCATAAATACAATAGTTCGGAAAAGGATTAAACAGTACAAGTACAACATTAAAAAGTGACTCCGAGGCCTGCGAACGCGACGACAGGTTTACCTTGAGTCTCCACAGCAATGCTCGACCAGCTAGCTAATAATCAACAATATCCGAGGCACCTGGATCTGCACAAAAATATGCAGAAGCGTAGTATGAGTACACCACAGCGGTACCCAGTAAGTATCAAGACTAACCTCGGTAGAATAGTGACGAGGGCCAGTCAAGACACCTACCGGACTAAATAACCTTAATAAGTGTGAAGGTGAACTAACAGAGAAACAATATTAATATAAAACTAAGCAAGATAAGGAATACGAACAATACTTGCAATGATACACTGGTAAGATCAATATTTAACAGGAAGTAGTCAGGTAATAATGTTGTAGAGTAAGCTGATTACAGTCTAAGTCCGGGGAAACCAAATAAAGGAAAACCAGCAACAACTCAATAAGAACAACCGCTTTCACGCCAGATCTGTTCAAGCATTTCCACGAGGTACCGAACCTTATAATCACAGCTCACGGGTCCCAATTCATGAACACTAATCACTTGGCATCTTGTGCCCACATTACAACTCATAACTGCACGGACGACTCACGTGCCAATAGAGAATCCTCACACAGAAGGTAAGTAGACAAGAGTACGTATAATGGTCAATGACGTCAAGATTCATCTTCTAAAACCGATATAGGTGATTTAACTACGTGTATGCTTGTGCAAGCGTTCTACCACAATTCAAATCAACAAATAAGAGCAAAGACGATGAATGACACACAAGAAACGATCACCACACAACATACAGTGTAATAAAGGCAACAATGAAGTTTGAAGCAACGACTGGCACAGCCAGATTAGCCACATAGAACTAAGCAAATACTGCAACACGAAGGAAGATAATTAATAGTATGCTAAGGAGACAACAATCAAAGACAAGTATAAAAGAATGCGGAAATACAACAAGAGCCCTATTGAGGTACCGCCTCGTAGTCTCAAATTATAAAATTAATCACAAACTTTCCTTATATTACCGCGGGAGCATTTATATTTAGTTTTTCAAAATTATTTTTTCCGAAATAGCATCCCGTGTTTTAGCCCACCTTATCACACCACATGACTTCTAGTAGTTCCCCTACTAGACACGCGTTTCAAGCCCACCTTATCTCACCGCATGCGTTTCAACACCCAGACCTTATACCACTACATGCGTATCAATCATAACAACAGCACGGCAGAAACCTCGTGCAAACACAATAACAACAGCATGACAGAAACCTCGTGCAAACAACATAACAATTATCTCAACAATAACATGTATTCCAAAAACATAATAACTCAGATAAATGACTTTCACACTATGTGTCCACATGCCACAACATTTCCTCAAAACAGTTTCATATCACCACCACGCATAGCCCTTGGTTCAACAACACTGAATACAATAGCAACAACGACAATAATACGAGAATACGACAAGTAAATCAACTCAGGAACTTCAAAACAAAATGAAAGACATAACAGAGAATAATGGTTTCAACAAGAATAGCTCAACAAGGAAAAGATAATGTGTAGCAATGATTCCACAAAAGTACAATTCAACGATAAGAGGGATAACATCAATAAATGATTCCAAATAAGGATAAGTCAACAATGATAAGGGATAACAAAACTTCATATAGGGTTGAGCAATTACGGAAGAGATACAACAAATTCAAATAAGGATAAGCAGATTATGAAAAAGATAATAATAACTTCAATCAAGGATAAACAATTACGAAAAGGATGGCATGGCAATAAAAGAGGCAACAACTTCAGTTAAGAGACATAGGAATTTAATCGGCAGTAAGGGTAAAACATGAAGCAATTAATTCCAAATAAGACACATAAGGGTGAAATTAGTAAATTGAAAACTTAACATGACAAAACAACTTCATATTTAATGGACATAAGAACCTAAGGGCCCTACACGGTCAAATTTCCACAATAAGCTCGAGTACTTACTCGTCACCTCACGTACACGACCTTCACATGACACAATTAGACCGATACTCTAAAATGACCTTCTCGAGTGAAACATCCTCTGGACGACTCAAATCTAGCCAAAATAATTTTAAATCATAAATAAAACTCATAGGAAATAATTTCGGTCAATAAAACTTCGATCTTTAATTAAAACTAAAAAGTCAACCCCCGGGACCACACCTCAAAACCCGACAGAATTCACAAAACCCGAATACCCATTCCGATACGAGTCCAACCATACAAGAATTACCAAATTCCTATATCAATTCGCCCTTCAAATCATCATTTTATGTTTTTGAAAGATTTTTACAAAATTTCACATTTTTTTCCTTTCAATTCACTGATTTAATGATATAAATTAATATGGAATCATGAAATGTCATCATTTCGGATATAGAGCACTTACCAAAATCAAACTCATGAAGAATCCTTTCAGAATCGCTCAAAATCGAGACTTCAAACTCAAAAATGGAGAAAAATGCCAAACCATCGAATATATGTGATTCTGCCCAGGTTTTTTCGCATTTGCGAACAGAAACACTGCATCTGCGGCCTCGCATTTGCAAGAAAAGGTTTGCATCTTCGAACTCAACTAGCCACCCTAGTGACCGAACCTGTGCAAGAATGAGTCGCATCTGCAACTCCGCGGAAGCGCACAAACAACCGTAGAAGCGGACATCTTCGCATTTGCGATTAATGGGCAGCAAAAGTGGCGATCGCATCTACGACAAAAGCTCCGCAAAACCGAAGCTTCCTCCCATGCCTCAACATCACATAATTCGACAAAAACTTCGCAGAAGCGGCTCCGCATATGTGATCAAACCTCTGCAGAAGCGGATACACCAGAACACTGCCCAACAACCTTAACCAAAAATTTCCAAAACAATCTGAACCTCGCCTGAAACTCATCTGAGCCACTCGGGACCCAGTCCAAATATACCAACAACTTCCATATCACAACGCCAACCTACTCGAGGCCTCAAATCACATCAAACAATATCGAAACTACAAATTGCACCTCGAATTGAACTTATGAACTTTCAAATCATCCAACTTCCAAAACTAGTGCTGAAACATGTCAAATCAACCCGGAATGACGTCAAATTTTGCATGCAAGTTCCAAATGATATAACGGAGCTAATCCAACTCTAGGAATCGCAATTTGAGCATAATATCAACACATTCAACTTCCGATCAATCCTCTTAACCTTCCAAAACTTCAACTTTTCAATTTTTGCCAAAAAGCATCAAGTTACCCTACGGACCTCCAAATCTAAATTCAGACACGCCTAAGTCCAAATCACCATAGAAAGCTATTGGAATCATCAAAATGCCATTTCGGAGTCATCTACACAAAAGTCAAGACTCCGATCAACTCTTACCGCTTAAGCTTCTAAAACAAGAATCCTTCTTCCAAATCAATCCCGAGTCATCCAAAACCTGAACTCGGCCATGCACACACGTTATAAAAGTTGCTCGAGACCTGAAGCCACCGAACGGGATTCTAATCCTCAAAATGACCGGTCGGGTTGTAACATTCTCCCCCTCTTAAACAAATGTTCATCCTCAATCGTGCCAAGAACCATTTCGAAGTCCTCAAATCACTTAAGGAACTTACCATACATCTACTCGCGGGTGATCCCACGTCACCCCAATCCACATAAGCTTGACAACACCATCTCAACTGAAGATTATTCCTTCCACCCATACTGATAGGCCTTAGAACCAAATTGCTCACCATCCGTTCCAAAAGACCTAATTCTTATATCCACCCAAGGTACCAACCTCAACCAGTTGCAACAACTTATACCTACACCCACAAGGTACAACCACACGACGTAACACATCACACATATGCCCATGACCACATCTCTGATCACAATAGCTACCTATAATCAAATCCAGCACTGACAATGAACCCCATATCCGTTAGAATCCCGTTCGAAGCCTCCACAACACTGACAACGATGCAAGAAACATGAAGACCTCATAACTATTCACCCGAATCAACAAGTCACATCTAACGCCACCTGGGCACACATCTCGCAAGCTAGAACCCGATAAGTACAATACAAATATGAGTAAATATACAAGGAAACACAGAAAGAACTATCAAACAAGCTCGACAGGCACCACTCCTTATCAATACCATATTACGAATCAATTTCACAAGGGAGAATCAAAAAACATGAACTAATAACAAGGATCTAATCCTGATATAACTCCACTGCAGCATGCAGCTGGGTTCAAACACACCAAATCACATGAAACCGCGAGGGTATCACCCTCAACTCTAAATCACAAGTAGAATACACATCATACCAATCAAAACCTTCCTCTAATTCAATTCCGCAAACAAAATCACAACGCATACTGAACTCCCACACCAACATAGCATTTAAATCACAAATCGTAACCAACCACCAAGAAATCACATCAAAACTTACCGTAATGGGTAACAGAAAGTCACTTCTAGTCTCATAGCTCTCAAGAATGAATTATAACAACACGATAGACACGAGCTACAACTATAGAATCTCCCAACAGGGATAAACACATAAACAGAGTACAAAATCACGAAACTCGCCCATATGTGAAGCAAAATAGGAGGACTCACCCAGATAAACAGAACCAAAACAAAATAGGAATGATGCTCCTCTATAACAATTCGAACCCATACTTGTACGACATCATCTGGTGCGGCGGCCTTAGCCCTACTGTAGAAAACACATCAACGGGTTGGGCCTCTCCCCGTGGGTGCCCTCTACTCTCCTGACCTGCACCCCAAACTAGCGGTGCAGGGATATCAGCAACTAAAGCAGAACTCTTAGCCTGAATACCGCTGTGACATATCTGTCTAGAGTTTGGGACAATTTCTCACCATGTGGCTGGTATCTCCACACTCAAAGCAATCCCTCTGCTGGCGTGGTTATGGAAGCTGTCCAGCCCGGGTACCTTGAGACCCATGGGCACTTAGAACACTATGTGAATCCTGAAGTGCAAACTGAACTGGCTGACCCACAAAACCTCTACCATGCCCTACCATGCCTCCAAAATAGGGACCATTAGGTCCTCCCGATCTGCCAGGCCTCTTAGCCTCTCTACCCTCTCCCTCCTGACCTTGCATGCCTTCTAATCGGCGAGCGATCTCTACTACCTGATGAAATGGAATATCCGACTCCAACCCCCGAGCCATGTTGAATCAGATATCATGACTGAGCTCCTCAATGAACCTACAGACTTGCTCTCTGACTGTAGAAATCAAAACAAGTGCATATCTGGACAAATCACTAAATTTAATGGTATACTCTGATACCAACATAGCGCCCTGGCGCAACTGCTCAAACACGACGTGCCACGCTTCCTGAAGGGTCTAGGGAATAAACTCTCTCAAGAACACCACTGAAAACTGAGTCTATCAAAGTGAAGTTGCATCGGCCGGACTACCAAACTCATGTGCTCGCCACTACTGATATGCCGCTCCCATAAGCTGGAATGTAATAAAAGCAACCCCACTCGTCTCCACAATACCTATAGTGCGGAGAATACAGTAGCACTCCTCTAGGAACCCATGCGCATCCTCTGAAGCCAAACCACTGAAAGTAAGAGGGTAATATTTCTTGAACCTCGCAAGTCTAAGCTGTTCTTCCTCAGATGCAGCTGCCCTAACCACGGGCTAAACTGGGATACTAGGTTGTGTCGGCATGACACTTGGAACCTGACCAACGTGTACTCACTACTCCAGAGAACGGGCGGGGGGAATATGAGCTTCTCCCCGATCTGTGAAGTAGCTGGTGCAACCGGAATCAACCCCGCTTGAGCTAATGTACCAAAACATGCTCAGGCTCCGTGCTAAAGTCTCTTAAAGTCCTGGGATAACAATAGGCACCTTCGGTACTTGTCCCCAACAGGAGCTACTGGCGGTTCCTCAACTGCTACTCTGACAAGTGCTCTAGCTGTAGCACGTGCTCCTCTTCGGCCTCTACCTCTGCCTCTGCCTCGGCCCTTAACAACACCAGCTTTGGGGGCAGCATTGTTGGTTACTTAAGCTCGTGTCCTCACCATTTTTGAGAGAATAGAATGACAAACGTTCAAACCCCGAGATTAATAAACTCGCACGATAGGAATGAAAGAAGTGAAACTGTTCTAATAGTTCTGTAAACTCTCGAAGATAAAGTACAGATGTCTCCGTACAGATCCACAAAATTATGCTAAACTCGCTTATGACTCGTAGCACCTATGAACCTAGAACTCTGATACAAACTTGTCATGACCCCAATTTTCCTCCTTAGGATGTCGTGACGGCACCTAGTCTCTGCGACTAGGTAAGCCTAACACTTACAGAACTATTAAGCAGAAACTGGATATTTCTAAATAAACTCAATATTTACAACATGAAATAACATCCCAAAATCGGTAGTTCAAGTCATAAACTCTACTGAGTTTACTAGAAAAATCCCTAAATACAATTGTTCGAAAAAGGATTAAATAGTACAAGTACAATATAAGAAGGTGATTCCGAGCCTGCGAAAGCGATGACAGGTTTACCATGAGTCTCCACAGCAATACTCAACCAGCTAGCTAATAATCAACAATATTCGAGACACCTGGATCTACACAAAAATGTACAGAAGCGTAGTATGAGTACACCACAGCGGTACCTAGTAAGTATCAAGACTAACCTCGGTAGAGGAGTGACGAGGGACATTCAAGACACCTACCGGACTAAACAACATGAATAAGTGTGAAGGTGAACTAACAGAGAAATAATATTAATATAAAGCTAAGCAGGATAAGAAATACAAAGCAATACTTGCAATGATACATTGGTAACAACAATATTTAACAGGAAGTAGTCAGGTAATAATGTTCTAGAGTAAGCTGATTGCAGTCTAAGTCCGGGGAACCCAAATAAAGAAAAACCAGCAACAACTCAATAAGAACAACTGCTTTCACACCAGATCTATTCAAGCATTTCCACGAGGTATCGAACCTTATAATCACAGCTCACGGGTCCCAATTCATAAACCCTAATCACTTGGCATCTTGTACCCACATTACAACTCATAATCGCACGGATGACTCACGTGCCAATAGACAATCCTCACACAGAAGGCAAGTAGATAAGAGTATGTATAATGGTCAATGATGTCAAGATTCATCTCCAAAAACCGATATGGGTAATTTAACTACATGTATGCTTGTGCAAGTGCTCTACCACAATTCAAGTCAACAAATAAAAGCAGAGACAATGAATGACACATAAAAAATGATCACCACACAATGTACAGTGTAATAAAGGAAGCAATGAAGTTCGAAGCAACGACTAGCACAACAAGATTAGCTACAAAGATCTAAGCAAATAGTGCAACACGGAGGAAGACAATTAATAGTATGCTAAGGAGACAACAATCAAAGACAAGTACAAAAGAATAGGAAAATGACAATTAGAGCCCTACCGAGGTACCGCCTCGTAGTCTCAAATCATAAAATGAATCACAAACTTTCCTTATATCACCGCGGGAGTCTTTATATTTAGTTTTCGAAAATCCTTTTTCCCGAATTAGCATCCCGCATTTTTGCCCATCTTATCACACCGCATGCCTTCTAGTAGTTCCCCTACTAGCCACGCATTTCAAGCCCACCTTATCTCACCGCATGCGTTTCAACACCCAGACCTTATACCACCGCATGCGTATCAATAGCAACAACAGTATGACAGAAACCTCGTGCCACACAATAACAACAGCATAGCAAAAACCTCGTGCAAACACAATAACAACGCACGACAAAAAACCTCGTGCAAAGAATAGAACAATTATCTCAACAATAACACGTATGCCAAAACATAACAACTCAGATAAATGACTTTCACAATATGTGCCCACATGCCACAATATTTCCGCAAAATAGTTTCAATATCACAACCACGCATAGCTCTCAGTTCAACAACACTCAATACAACAGCAACAACAATAATAATAATACGAGAATACGACAAGTAAATCAACTTCGGAACTTCAAAACACAATGAAATGGAATAACGAGCTCACAATGAAAGATACAATAGAGAATAATGGTTTCAAAAAGAATAACTCAACAAGGAAGAGATAATGTGTAGCAATGATTCCACAAAAGTACAATTCAACGATAAGAGGGATAACATGAATCAATGATTCCAAATAAGGATAAGTCAACGATGATAAGGGATAATAAAACTTCATTTTGGGTTGAGCAATTACGGAAGTGATACAAAAAATTCAATTAAGGATAAGCAGATTATTGGAAAGATAATAATAACTTCAATCAAGGATAAACAATTACAGAAAGGATAACATGGCAATAAAAGAGGCAACAATTTCACTTAAGGCACATAAGAGTTTAATCGGCAATAAGGGTAAAACATGAAGGAATTAATTCCAAATAAGACACATAAGGGTGAATTTAGTAAATGGGGAATTTAACATGACAAAACAACTTCATATATAATGGACATAAGAACCTAAGATCCCTAAACAGTCAAATTTCCACAAATAAGCCCGAGTACGTACTCGTCCCCTCGCATACACAACCTTCACATGACACAATTAGCATAAGTGACTAAAATCCTAAGGGGTAGTTTCCCTCACACAAAGTTAGGCAAGATATTTACCTCAAAAAAGCTAGACCGTATACTGTAAAATGACCTTCTCGAGTGAAACAACCTCCCGACGGATCAAATCTAGCCAAAATAACTTCAAATCATAAATAAAACTCATATGAACTAATTTCAGTCAATAAAACTTTGATCTTTAATTAAAACTAGAAAGTCAACCCTAGGACCCGCACCTCGGAACCCGACAAGATTCATAAAATTCGAACATCCATTCCGATATAAGTCCAACTATACAAGAATTATCAAAGTCCGATATCAATTCGTCCTTCAAATTATCATTTTATGTTTTTGAAAGATTTTTACAAAATTTCACATTTTCTTCCTTTCAATTCACTGATTTAGTAATATAAATGAGTATGAAATCATGAAATGTCATCATTTCGGATATAGAGCACTTACCAAAATTAAACTCGTGAAGAATCCTTCCAGAATCGCTCAAAATCGAGGCTTCAAACTCAAAAATGGAAAAAAATGCCAAACCATCAAATATATGTGATTCTGCCCAAGTTTTTTCGCATTTGCGAATAGAAACGCTGCATCTGCGGCCTTGCATTTGCGAGAAAAGGTTCGCATCTCCGAACTCAACTAGCCAGCCTAGTGACTGAACCTGTGCAGGAATGAGTCGCATCTGCGACTCCGCGGAAGCGCACAAACAACTGCAGAAGCGGACATCTTCTCATTTCCAATCAATGGGCCGCAAAAGCGACCATCACATCTGTGACAAAAACTCCGCAAAAGCGAAGCTTCCTCCCAGGCCTCAACATCGTAGAATTCGACAAGAACTTCGTAGAAGCGGCTCCACATATGCGATCAAACCTCTGCAGAAGCGGATACACCAGAACACTGCCCAACAGCCTTAACCAAAAATTTTCAAAACGATCCGAACCTCGTCCGAAACTCATCCGAGCCACTCGGGACCCCGTTCGAATATACCAACAAGTTCCATAACACAACCCGGACCTACTCGAGGCCTCAAATCACATCAAACAACGTCGAAACTACGAATCGCACCTCGAATCGAACTTATGAACTATCAAATTTTCCAACTTCTAAACTCGTGCCGAAATATATCAAATCAACCCGGAATGACGTCAAGTTTTGCATGCAAGTTCCAAATGACATAATGGAGCTAATCCAACTCTCAAAATCACAATCCGAGCCCAATATCAACGAAGTCAACTCCCGGTCAAACCTATTAACCTTCCAAAGCTTCAACTTTTCAATTTTAGCCAAAATGCATCAAATTACCCTACGGACCTCCAAATCCAAATCTAGACGCAGGCCTAAGTCCAAAATCATCATACAAAGCTGCTCGAGACTTGCAGCCGCCAAACGAGATGCTAATATTCAAAATGACCAATCGGGTCGTTACACGAATGCAAATTAGTAGAAGAGACCGAAGCGTGAAAATAGGGAGAGAGAGAGAGAGGAGAGACATATGTGGAATTTGATTTCCACATTAAAAGGTTACAATCAAGGATACTCATTTAAAACTTATTTGTATATAAGTGGTAAATTATATATCAACTTGCAACTAAGTTAAAACCTAAACAGTGAGGGTAAATAAGTTTCTAACGTACTACACATAGGTAAAAATCCTCCCTCTCCGGGTATGTACAATCCACCCACCAATATTTGCAGAGTTTTAGCCTAAAAAGATGATTGTAAAATTAAATTTTGATGAGAAGTTATTTAAAATTATTTACAGAAATTAATGTTTTGTATATCTATATAATTAGTTTTTTATATATATATAATTTGTTATGTTTTTTAATTATTTCTTTGATTTCTTTTTAATAAAACCAAACCAAACCAAATATTATTGGTTTTTTTGAAATTTAAAATCAAACCAAACCAACAAATATTAATTATTTACAATAACAACAATAGAAAATCCAGTAGAATCTCACAAGTGGGGTCTGAGGAGGGTAATATATATACAGACCTTACCCTATCTTGTGAAGGTAGAGAGACTATTTCCGATAGACCCTTGGCTCAAGAACAATAAAAAGGAAGCAATAAACAAATAATAACAACAACAAGGTAATAGGCAATAGAAGCAAATATTAAAGCGTGTAATAACAAAGATCTCAGAACACAAAAATACAACAAATATCAATTTATTTAATTGATTTAATTTGATTTTCGGTTAGAATCGGATTTTAACAAAACCATGAACCCCCTGCTCCTGTCCTTCTCCTGTTCTCCTGTGTGTCACACTTCTCGCAGCAAAGTAAATAATAGTATATTTACGTTGAATTTATATTTATATACTAGCATATATAAGAGATCGTTTGATTCACGTACTAGCTATATGTACATTATAATGTATGCATTGCTCACAGGGTGAATAATAATATATGAATTTACATACAGTAAATAATGATATACGAATAGTTATGAGAAGATTAATCATACAAAGAATGTTACGGAAATTTCTTCTCATACAAAGAGTGTTAGTTGGGGGTTGTTTACATTAAAAACATATTTATCATTGTCACATCCTATCTTTTATAAATAATACGTATACACCAGCCTAATTTGATAAGTATTATCTATTACTGTTAGTTAGATATTGCACTCGTTATACATAAATTATTTTTTCTTATATAACCAATCAAACATTGCATTGGTTACATAAATAATTTTTCTCATCACTTCGACCTGTATGTTCATTTTATGCGAGAGTCCATGAGAAATCATTTTTCCTCGACGAATAGTACGGGTAAGTACTGCGCACATTCTATAGGGGGTTGGCTGAATTGATTGAGTGAATGGTTTCTTATATGAGAGAATTGTGATCGATTTTCCTAATCAACAACCTCCTCAGTCAGAGCTCGCTGTACCGACCTTGCTTAATGCGATTTACGTCTCTTATATAATGTGCGAGGTATTGCACGATAAACATGTTAGTCAATGCGCACTGACTGGTAGCGGTTTCCCCGGGAATTTTCCCATTTCGAAATTTAACATGGACCGTACCGGCCACTGTGACTCAAAAGTCAAAAACTGTGATATCCAATTTAACGCCTATTTAACGCCATCTACGTGGCATGGCTCTTGTTTTTCCCCATAGTTTGGGCGTTGTTGTAGTTGCATCTACCTTTCCAAACACCCCACCCAACGTTCATTAATTTCATAAATCCAGATCCATCCTCTTCCCGACTATTTATTTATTCACCACACTTTAATCTCTGCAGTATTATATATATCCAGGCACTGTCCCATAAAAACCTGCAATAGTTCCCCTAGAAATCCAATGCTCTCAAGATTCAAGCTACTGAATAAAAATCCCTTTTTCCAGCATGAGCAATAAAGAACTCCCGTCTCCGCCACTGTCCGCCGCTAGTAATGGCACCATCCCAATTGTTCAAATCAAACAAACCAGAAGTGTTCTTCCTGACTTCCTACAAAGCATCAACCTCAAATATGTAAAATTAGGATATCATTATTTGGTGTCTTACTTTTTGAGTCTTTGCTTGGTCCCTCTAATATCCGTCACCTTTATTCAAGCCTCCCGAATGAACTATCAAGACTTGCAAAATCTTTATCTCCACCTAAAGTTGAATTTTGCTAGCATCATCATCTTCTCTGCACTCGTTATTTTTGGAACAACTGTCTATATCATGACAAGGCCTAGATCCATTTACCTTGTGGATTATTCTTGTTATCATCCTCCTGAACACCTTAAAGTTAAATTCAGTAAGTTCATGGGACACTCAAGACTCACTGGTGATTTTGATGAATCATCTCTTGAATTCCAGAGGAAGATTTTGGAGAGGTCAGGTCTTGGAGAAGAAACTTACTTGCCTGAGGCTTTGCATGATGTTCCACCAAGACCATCTATGGCAACGGCACGCGAAGAAGCAGAGCAAGTCATGTTTGGTGCACTAGACAATTTGTTCAACAACACAAATGTCAAGCCAAAAGATATTGGAATTCTTGTGGTGAATTGCAGCCTGTTCAATCCCACTCCTTCACTTTCTGCTATGATTGTGAATAAGTACAAGTTGAGAGGGAATATCAAAAGCTTCAATCTTGGTGGGATGGGATGCAGTGCAGGAGTTATTGCCATAGATCTTGCCAAAGACATGTTACAAGTTCATAGAAATACATATGCTGCTGTTGTCAGCATGGAGAACATAACACAAAACTGGTATTTTGGGAACAAGAAAGCCATGTTGATTCCGAATTGTTTGTTTCGTGTTGGAGGAGCAGCTATTCTGTTATCAAACAAGGCAGGAGACAAGAGGAGGGCAAAGTACAAGGTTGTTCATGTAGTGAGGACTCATAAAGGAGCTGATGATACAGCCTTCAAATGTGTGTACCAAGAACAAGATGACAATGGGAAAACAGGGGTGTCTTTGTCAAAAGATTTGATGGCAATTGCTGGAAATGCCCTCAAGACAAACATCACTACATTGGGTCCACTTGTGCTTCCAATTAGTGAACAATTGCTTTTTTTCATGTCCCTTGTGGCAAGAAAACTTTTCCATGCCAAAATCAAGCCATATATACCAGATTTTAAGCTGGCTTTCCAACATTTCTGCATACATGCTGGTGGAAGAGCTGTGATTGACGAGTTAGAAAAGAATTTGCAACTTTCTCCTGTTCATGTAGAGGCTTCTAGGATGACTCTGCATCGATTTGGGAACACTTCATCCAGTTCAATATGGTATGAATTGGCTTATATCGAGGCAAAAGGAAGAATCAGAAGGGGTCACACGATTTGGCAAATATCATTTGGGAGTGGATTCAAGTGTAACAGCGCAGTGTGGCAAGCACTTACCAATGTGAAACCATCTCCTAATAGTCCTTGGGAAGACTGCATCCACCGATACCCCGTGAAATTAGACTACTAATTTCACTTGAAAAATACAACACGATACAACACGATAGAAGAGTTCGTTATGATATTTTAAATCAATCACGACTACCATATATCTGATGTCCAATTTGGTTCTTTTTCACGCGTTGGACGGATTTTCAGCATTCAGTTTCCTCAGTAAGCAAGATTACGAATATGCAGTGCTAGATTTCCGAGATCCATACTGTTTGTGTGTAATTTTATTTTTCTCAAGGGGTTGTGGTATGTCCAGCTTATTTTTCTTCTTTGTTGGCTTTCTTTGTTCTCCTGAATAGTTGTAGTAGTACAACCTTATGTCTTGTAATATAATTTGTACAATAGTGACATTTAACTGTTTGTGTGGGAATTGGTTTAGCTAATTAACATTATAGGGCTACCTAAGAAACATAACTGATTATAGGGGTGGGCGTGCAGGCATTTAGATAGGGTATGAAAATTTTGATTTGGATTATGGGTTTTTGAATTGAAGAAATTACAATTCAGATAAGCTCAGATTGGATTGGATTTTTTAAGTTTGTTTTTAGATTAATAGGTTTGGATATTTCGGATTTTTTGTTTTGAGCCTATAAATTGAGTTTCTTCCTCTTGCAAAAATAACATCCAAATGATGTATTTGAAAAATGGAGGGAAATAAAATATTTGAAGATTCCTTTTACAAAGAACCTTTGTCCTTCGTTGGAAAGCAAAAGGAAGATTATTGTACTTGTATATAGAAGCACTTCTTCTATTTCTTAAAGAGTTGAGAAAAAGGCAGCATCACGCGCCGTCATCATTGTTCACTCGTGTCATGACCCAAAATCACCAACCAGTCGTGATGACGCCTAACAACACTTGCTAGGCAAGCCAAACATGATAAAAGCGGAACAAGATAACAGACATAACAAAAACAATGTAAGTCTAAAGCCAATAACATAAATAACTGCGTCGATACATAACAGTCCCCCAAAATTGGTAATATAGAGTCATGAGCTCTAAAACGGAAGTACAATTTGGGAATACAAAGTAAAATATTGTCTGAATGAAAGCAACAATATATAAATGTAAAGAGACGTCAAAGACTGCGATCGGGATGCAGCTCTACCTTGTCTCTTTGCAAATCATCAACAACAGACCAGCTACTCACAGCTCGGACCAACGCTAGATCTGCACAATTAAGTGCGAAGTGTAGTATGAGTTTAAGCAAACTCATATACTCAGCAAGCATCATAACTAACCTCGGCGAGGTAATAGAGGCAAGAATTATTAATGATACTCGCTACTAACCTGTACAGTTCATAAATCTCACAAGTATACAACAATAACATTATCAAGTCATAAATCTCATATAAAACCTCCTCGGTGCATAAAGATAACGTAACATGCTCTGTTTTAGTTAACAATCCAGGATATAGAGAAGATATGCCAAACAAGGCATGTATACATTCCTGATCAAGCATATAGAGAAGATATGCGAATAAATTATGCATACATTCATGGAAATTTCAAGTAGAGAAGAAATGCAATAATCAAAATACACACTGGCTAGTTTTTCTCATACTGCGTGTACATCATCAAGAAATAAACATGGGGGG
>MCJB01015774.1:1201-64629 GCA_002018475.1 Nicotiana obtusifolia | reverse complement strand
GGGGGGGGGGGGGGTGACTCTAGGGCACGGAACCTTATCCACATGCTGTATGGACAACTCAAGTGCCATGACCACCGCATGGACAACTCACGTACTAACATAACTTAGATCCGTACGGACAACTCACGTGCAATCAATACAGTCTATCGCACAAAAAAGCATATATAAAAATACATGTACATGAACAATGGATATCAAATTACATACTCATGGACTGATATAAGTAACATACTAAGCTGTAGGCATGTGCGAAGTATACTACTATAGTTCAAATCTGGCGATTACGCCACAAAAATAGCAATTAACGTGCTTGAACAGGAGAGCAACCAACAAATAGTCTTTAATATGGTTCAATTAGCTCATAAAGGGAGCACAACATAAGAAACATGATAACATGAAACTTAGCAATCAACTCAAGGCATTTAATAGCCTAATCATTACCCCGAGCATCGATAATACCCTGGTGCATGTACATGAGCTCATTCCCCTCACACGTGCGCCACCTATAGCACGCGGCTATCACTAATAACTCAGAAAACTAGTGTCTCAACCAAGTTTAGGTAAGACACTTACCTCAAGCAAGCAAAAATCAATAATCTAAGTATCCTTCTCACGTGAATCAACCTCCGGATGGCTCGAATCTAACCAAAATAACTTAATATCATCAATAAAAATCATATAAAATAAGTCCAAACAATAAAGCTATGATCTTGATATAATTATGCAAAGTCAACCTAAAAAGTCAAATTCGGGCTCGCACTTCGGTACCCAACAAAACTCATAAATCGCGAATTCTCATTTTGATACGAGTCCAAATATGTGTGTTTCATCCAAATCCAACCTCAAATCGACCCTCAAATCATCAACTTTTACTCTCCAAAACCGTAGTAAAAAATCCCCCGAATTCAACCTTTAATTCACATAAACTAGGTATAATAATCTATGGGTAATCAATATCTAACATCAAAATCAAGTAAAGTGCACTTACCCCAATTGTAGTAAAAATCCGTCTAAAGATCGTCTCTAGCCGAGCACCACTACAACTAATAAAAAAAATAATCAAACCCTCGAAATATTAGTCTGCCTAGCGATTCCGCATTTGCGGGCCAAAATACTGCATCTGCGGCTCCGCTTTTTCAGAGAAAATCCTGCATATGCGGCTTCACTTAAAAAGCCGACCAACCACATCTGCGGCCGCTATTGCAGAAGCACACTTATCCGCTTCTGTGAAACACCTCCACGTATGCAGATTTCCCCTGCCTCCAATCCATTCTGATTCTGCACAACACTGGCCGCTTCTACGGCTTCGCATTTGCGAACAAACTTTTGCATATTCAAAAACACCAGAACAAGCCAGTCAAAAGAGATGAAAATGATCCGAAACACACCCGAGCCGGCCGTGACCCTGTCCAATCACACCAACCAATTCCAAAAATATTATATGGACCTACTCGAGGCCTTGAATCACACAAAATAACATCAAAACCACGAATAGCACCTCAATTCAATCTTAATGAACTAATCGACTTCCAATTTTCAAAACTCACGTCGAACCACATCAATTCAACTCGGAATTACCTCAAATATTGCATACAAGTCTCAAATGAAACAACGGACCTATTCCCACTCGCGGAACCACAATATGAACCCGATATCATCAAATTCAACTCCTGATCAAACCTATGAACCTTCAACTTTCCAACTTTCACCAATTCAAGCCAAAACAACCTAAAAACCTCCAATTCAAAATCCAGACATATGCCTAAGTCCAAAATCACTATACGGACCTATTGGAATCATCAAAATACCATTTCGAGATCGTCTACACAAAAATCAAAATTTGATCAACCCTCACAACTTAAGCTCCCAACCTTAGAACTAAGTGTCCCAATTCAATCTAAAACTCCTCCAAAACCAAATCAACCATCCCCGCAAGTCACATAACGACAAGTACATATATGTAAAGCATAAAATAGGGGAAACAGGGCTAAAATACTCAAATGACTAACCGGGTCGTTACATTCTCGCCCTCTTAAACAAACGTTCATCCTCGAACGAGTCTAGAGTCATACATGGGGTATCAAAAAGGTGAGGATATCTACTCCACATCTCCTGCTCGGCCTTCCAAGTAGCAGCCTCGACTGGCTAACCTTTCCAATGAACCTTCACTGATGCTATATTTTTCGACCTTAACTTCTGAACCTGCCGGTCCCGAATGGTCAACGGCTCCACATCATAAGTCAAATTCACATCCTACTGCACCATGCTGAAGTCCAAAACATGTGACAGATCCCGTATTGCTTCCGGAGCATGGAAACATGAAACATTGGTTGAACTCCTAATAAACTAGGTGGCAAGGTAAGTCTGTAGGCCACCTTTCTAACTCTCTCTAGTACCTCAAAAGGACCAATATACCGAGGGCTAAACTTTTCCTTCTACCCGAACCTCATCACACCCTTCATGGGTGAAAATCTAAGTAGAACCTTCTCACCCACCATATATGCCATATCACGAGCCTTCCCGTCCACATAACTCTTCTCCATGGACTGTGATATACAAAGCCGCTCTTGAATCAACTTCACCTTCTCGAAAGCATCACGGACCAAATCACTAACCAACAACCTAGCCTCTCCAGGCTCAAACCAACCAACCGGAGAATGACAACGCCTCCCATATTGTCACACCCTAACCTAGGTGAGGCATGGCTGGCATGCGGTGCCATACTGTCCCGAGCGAACCACTCTGTAACTCATAATTGTTTGATGAACACTAGAACATACGTAGGCTGACTTGGCTGAAGTTATTCTTCATGTAACTATCATGGGCCAACATGGCCACAACTCGTAAGGTATAACTGTAAGTGGGAAAATGCTGTATCAACAAACCATCATACTCAAAACATGAATACTGACGGGCGTCATCTGACATACTGTACATAATGAACCTGTGTTTATAAAGCCTATAAGACTATTTGACATTGAAATATTATCGGGACAGGGTTCCGACCTACCCAAAAGTATATATACATAGGACAGTTTGATAACCTCTAGGCTCGGCTGTACTCCAGATGAAATGGAGCTTCAACAATCCTCAACTAGATATCAACTCCGTCTATGATAAGAGCCCGCCAAACTAGATACCTGAACCTGCAGACATTACTGCAATGCCCCAACGATGGGACCTTAGTACAAAGAAATGTACTAAGTATATAAGGCAAATAACATATGAATAACTTAATTGAAACTGAACTAACATGTATATATGATATACTGAAAGAAATCTGGAGGATCAATGAGATCGGGGAAACATACTTACCTTATTCTGACCCATAACACATCTAAGCATTGAATTATCCAAATTACCTTACAAAGGATATTGATTGAAAAAGGAAGGCTCTATTGGCCGAGAACATCTAACGTTGTATATACATTTAATTCTTGTCATGATATACCTGAACTTATTCCTATATACTATCTATACTGGACACCATCATATTATGGAACTTCATCTATAACATTCTTCTAGCCATCATACCTTATATCTGAATACTTACCTCAGACAGATAAAACATCTCTAGGGCTGCACTAAAACATAAAAGTAGCACTTACGCGTTTCATAAGAGATCATCCGTATGGCTCACTCATAAACATGAATAACTAGTGGCTTGTACGCGTAACATAGTAGACCGTCTGTACGACTCATAATACTGACGTCTGGCTATGCGTGCAACTGAGACCATCCATAACCAACCTTCATTATGCACCTATGAGTTCATAGACCATCCATAGGCTTCACTGTACACCTACGCGTTCATAGACCATCCACTTGCTACGTCATCTTTTGTATTCTATATTATTTAGCCATGAAGAACGTTATAACTAATTCGGACTCGCACTTCTGTCCTTATTTCACATCACCACTCATTTATGGGGATTACATGATTCTGTATACTCATAGATACGTAATATGCTTAGCTGCGAGGCTACTCATTATACATATATGTGTGTAAATATATATCATTCATCAAAACGTAACAAGAGTTGCAGAATTTATGCTCTATCAACTTTTATTCTTATTTCTAAGCTTATCATATTATGTAGTTTGCGACTCCTTAGGTAATATATATCGTCTCTTAACATCACCCTCATATATAATCAGCCTTACTTAACTTGAGAGCAATGTAACTACCTTCGTAGGTCTTTATTAGTTTTGTGAGCATAAACATGTAAGTATTGGAAGTCATAGAATTCTTTAGGTCAAGTCATTCTTATCTTTTTGCAAATTATACATTATGCTATCTTGTTGAACTATTAGTGTATAGCTATCCCTCATTATATGGACACTATATTGCTTCTGATTCATTTGACCGTTCGTACGTAATCCTTGATTGACATGAAACTACGACTAACACAATCCATTTCAACATTAACTTCTGAATATACTCGTGAAGAGACCTTAATCGTCGGAAGAATACGTATACAAAGCTCACCCCTTTGAATCCCTTATAACGGCAACGTAACTTACGGAATCATGCCAAACAAAAGAAAGGAAGACCTTACATACCGTATCACAATCTGTCCAATAACCATGTTGAACTCGTCTCATCGCACTTCAATCTACAATAACGATAATAATGCTATAGTTAAGCTATGAAAGATACAACTATCGCATAACGAACGACAAGCTTATTTTATATTAAAACGGGCCACATCTCCCCTATAATCTTTACTTTCTCCCAATTTGAGATAACACTAACAACACAAGAACACAACAACAATAACATATATATATATATATATATCATTATCCACCTTTTTATCCATCACAAAATGCCACAAAATATCCCAACACACCCCAATCACTTCATACACAACACGACAACCATAGTAGTGTCAAATAGCCCGAAAATGTTACGATGAACGACTAGCCCACCATCCCGCCATTATGTGGTGTTTATCCACACCTTTTCTCCTCTCAAACTCCATAAAAGAGTAGCAAAACATAAAACCCAACAACAATACGAAATAGGCCATAAAATAGTCCACTACAAGTTGAATAACTCGAACTCACGGCTTCTGATCATCGTCCCGTGAGTTCTTAAAATTATAGAACGAATTTCCAGCAAAAAAAATGGATGAAAGAGGTCAGTTATACTTACCGTGTTTGGTGAATATCTAAGCTCCTAACTTGGTTCTTCAACCCTTAGGTTTTCCCTCAACTAGAACTTGAAAAGAAGAGAAAATCATTTCGGGTTTCGTGTTGAATTTTCGGGAGAAGTTTGCAGAGGTTTACCTATGATTTTTGGCTCTATAATGCGTTGAATATATGATGTAAATAATCCTTAAAAGGTCTCTTTGTCCGACCCCAACCAGCCCCTTTTTGGACATATTTGGTCCTTTCATTTAAGCAAGTAGGTAACACACCTACTTGTCACCTATACAGTCCGCACAGTCTTGCAAAAATATGAATATCTCTTTACTCTAATGTCATATAGACAAAAGGTTTAATGCGTTGGAAACTAGACTCGTAGATCTTCAATTTGGAGGGTGGATCATCTCGTAATTTCCAAGTATATTGGTAGAAAAACATAGCTGCATTTGACTTAAATTTAAGGATATTTTTTAATGTAACTTGTGATGACCTTTGCCAACTTTTGTTCCACAACTCACTTGACTTCAAAACATAACACATGACTATCATACGACTAAAATAACTCGTAACATAACCTCCTTATTGTGTTAATATTTTAGTCTCACCCCAAAAGTATATGTTATAACATTGCCAACTTGTTGACCTTCGACGAAACTTATTTTCTTCAATTCGTTTAGCTTCTAAGCCTTCCAACAATCTTGGTACTTGTTATTCATGATCTTAAATATTTGTAACCTCCACGGTAACAGATTAACTTACTTTATGTACTTTCAAAGATTATCTCATTTCTAAGCTTACATCCATTGACTTGCGACATACTCTTACGTACTAAAACATGGGTTGTAACATTATTCCCCCCTTTGGGACATTCGCCATCGAATATTGACTGATGCGCTTATCAGTCTCATAGGTTTTACGAATACTTTGATATTGTCCTTTCGATCAAGGCAATTGTTCTGTGAATAAATCCAAATGCCAAGTCATTCCCCCCTTTAGGCCTCTTTCTTATACCACGACTTGTGGTCATGATTCTTTCAATCTCATAATTGTTGCTACCTTCTGTCATGTAGCTTGTATGACTCTGTCCTTTTATGCGCGCCTATGTAACTCTTCTCTCCTTTTTACTCTAGCTTTTAGCCAATCTCTAGGCCTCACTTTGTGAACATATACAGAACTATGACAGTTATCCCTCTGGGAATCTATAGGTGTACTGAAGTTCTTCGCTCGGTACTTTGTCGAACTTTCGGGTGTTTCTATATTCTGTTTCATAGCCTCTATTATCTATGCTTATGTCTTTATTGCATCTAGGTAGGTCATACTATATCATAACACTTACTTCAATTTATTATTACCAAGGTCTACTACCCAACTTCAGGTTACTCTCTCGCTGCTTATCCTATATGTATAAATCTAAGTCCTTTAATGCTTCCTATTACTGGTCATCTTAAGAATGGCAGCCTAATCTCATCTCATACTTTGGAACTTTTATCCAACTATTGTTGATTCACCTTAATGTTTACTATAATCCACTAGTGATAACTTGAAACTTCTTACGTAATACATTTTCAGTAGGGCTCATGTCTCATCGGCTAACATCTAAAGTTATTTGCTTGATCCACCTTAGGGACAATACTACACTTCAATAACCATAGTTCATAGAATCTCAATGTGATTCATCTTATGGTGGTATTCTAATCCCGTGCAATTCATGAAATCCCTTCTCTTTGAATCATTACTCAATCGAAGGCCTAAACGCCATCCTCTTATCATTTGTCACAATTACACTCTTATTCTACTACTAGGGCAGTATTCCATCTCTTTTAAATGCTCCTAGTCATAAACTCCTCCGAGTTCATTCAAGTTATACTAAGCTTTCTATAACTTACGAAAACCATCAGCTCTCTCATTTTGATGGGCTTAATCCTGAGGTCTTACCTATTCTCGTCACCTTCTCACTCACCTTTTCTTATCCTTACTCATGTCTATCAAAAAATTTGTCGCTCTACCATACTTTAGCTTGCGACCTACATGTATCAATCCATTCTATTCGCAACCTTCATTTAACTTTGCACCATAGATTTTCTTATATTATTATTGAACCTCAAGTAAGACATCATGTCGCCTCCGGCTCTTCTTTACTCTCGTAACTAGACTTCTCGGTACTGGAAACCATAGGCTGGAAGATATGCTACTGACGACACCATTATCAGTTCAGGATATTGAATCACGATGCTTCTAGCCCCATATTTGAAGTCTAGACTATCCACAACCTTCTGTACTTGAGTATCTCATACTTTCTTCAAAGTTACTTACTTACCTTTAAATCTTGCATCGCATCTTCTGTCGCTTTCATAACCTTCCTTCCAAACAGGTGGAGTTTATATCCACGCCTTGAATCTCTACTATAATACTTGCACCTCTAGTGCATACACAATCTGGCGGCAGCTTCATACTGACTTCTTATGGCTTAGCTCTATGGCACGATATGGAAACGAAAGAAGGGTAGAATTTCCTAAATGCCCTATGGCCTCTCAATTATAAGTGTGGCGCGGAACACACCCATAAGTGAGACTATACTAGACACGACTTTGTAGACTCCCTAGGACATGACCTACTCTGATACCTCACCCCAACCTAGGTGAGGCATGGGTGGCACCCGGTGCCGTACTGGCCCGATCGAACACTTTATAACTCATGATTGTTCGATGAAAACTAGAACATACGTAGGCTGACTTGGCTGAACTTATTCTTTCTGTAACTATCATGTGCCAACATGGCTACAACTCATAAGGTATAACTGTAAGTAGGCAAATGTCGTATCAGAAAACCATCGTACTCAAAACATGAATACAGACAAGCCGTCAAGGCCTTTGACATACTGTACATAATGAACCTGTGTCTACAAAGTCTCTAAGAGTATTTGACATCGAAATATTATCAGGACAAGGCTCTAACCTACCCAAAAGTATATATAGATAGGATAGTTTGATAACCTCTAGACTTGGTTGTACTCCGGATGAAATGGAGCTTCGACAATCCTCAACTAGATATCAACTCCGTCAATGATAAAAGCCCACCAAACTGGATATCAGAACCTGCAGACATGAATGCAGTGCCTCAATGATGGGACATTAGTACAAAGAAATGTACTAAATATGTAAGGCAGATAACATATGAATAACTTAATTGAAACTTCAATGACATGTATATAAGATATACTGAAAGAAATCTGGAGGGTCAATGAGATCCGAGAATCATAATAACCTTATTCTGACTCGTAACATATCTATGTATTGAATTATCTAACTTATCTTACAAAGGATGTAGACTGAAAGGGGAAGGCTCTGTTGGCCGAGAACATCTAATGTCGTATATACATCTAATTTGTGTCATGATATACCTGAACTTTTTCCCATATGCAATATGTACTAGAAACCATCATATTATGGAACTTCATCAATAACAATCTTCTAGCCATCATACCTTATATCTAAATACTTACCTCAGACAAATCAAACATCTCTAGGGCTACACTAAAAAATAAAAGTAACACTTGCATTTCATAAGAGACCGTCTGTAAGGTTCACTCATAAACATGAAATACTAGTGGCTTGTACTCTTAACATAGTAGACCATCCGTGCGGCTCATAATACTGAGGTATGGCTATGCGTGCAACTGAGACCATCCATAACCAACCTTAATTATGCACCTATGCATTCATAGACCATCCATAGGGCTTCACTATACACTTGTGTATTCATAGACCATCCGTAGGGATCATGTCTTATACATATTCATTTCATATCACTCATGCAGACATCATTCAATCTTCAATAGATAAACTCATATCCATAACATACAAGTTCGTGAGTAACTTGTTACAGTAACCAATCCTTATTCCTTAGCCACTTGTTGCGTCATCTTTTGTATTCTATATTATTTAGCCATGAAGAATGTTGTAACTAATTCGGACTCGCACTTCTATCTTTATTTCACATCACCACTCATTTCTAGGTATTACATGATTTTGTCTACTCACAGATATGTAATATGCTTAGCTTGTAGGCTACTCGTTATACATATATGTGTGTGTATATATATATATATATATATATATATATATATATATCTATTGAGCAATACGTAAAAAGAGTTGCGGAATTTACACTCTATCAACTTATGGTGTTATTGCTAAGCTTATCATATTCTGTAGTTTACGACTCCTTAGGTAACGTATATCGTCTCTTAACATCACTCTCATATATAATCAACCTTACTTAACTTGAGAACAACGTAACTACCTCCGTGCGTCTTTATCAGTTTTTTGAACACAAGTGTAAGTATTGGAAGTCATGGAATTCTTTAAAAGTCATTCTTATCTTTCTGCAGACTATACATTATGCTACCTTGTTGAACTATTCGTGTATAGCTATCCCTCGTTATATGGACACTATATTGCTTCTGATTCATTAGACGGTTTGTACATAATCTTTATGTGACATCTGGACGTCTTGTTACAAATAGAAGACAAGGACCTTTCGGAAGGCTTTATTTACTCGTTACGAATTTCCATTTCAACATTCATATGAGTATACTCGTGAATAGACCATAATCGTCAGAATAGTATGTATACAAAGACTCGCCCCTTGAATCCCTTATAAGGGCAACGTGACTTACGGAATCATGCCAAAGAAAAGAAATGAAGATGGTACATACCTTATCACAATCTGTCCAATAACCATGTTGAACTCATCTCGTCGCACTTCAATCTACAATAACGATAATAATGATATCGTTAAGCTACGAAAGATACAACTATCGCATAAAGAATGACAAGCTTATTTTATAGTAAAACAAGCAGCATCTCCCCTATAATCTTTACTTCCTCCCAATTCGAGATAATACCAAGATCTCAAGAACACAGCAATAACAAACATATATACATCATTTTCTACCCTTATATCCATCACAAAATACCACAAAACATCCCAACACACCCCAATCACTTCACAAAGCGACAACTGCAGTAGTGTTTAAACAGCCCGAAAATATTTCTACAAACGACCAGCCCACCATCCCGCCATTATTTGGTGTTTCTCCACACCATTTCTCCTCCAAAACTCCATAAAACTGTAGAAAAACAGACAACCCAACAACAACACGAAACAAGCCATAAAATAGTCCACTACAAGTTGAATAACTCGTTGAGCTTGTCGACTTTCGACGAAACTTATTTTCTTCAATTCGTTTAGCTTCTAAGCCTTCCAACCATCTTGGTACTTGTTATTCATGATCTTAAATATTTGTAACCTCCATGATAACATGATTAACTTACTTTATGTACTTTCAAATATGATCTTATTTCTAAGCTTACATCCATTGACTTGCGACATACTCTTACGTACGAAAACATGGGGAACTTACTTTTTGAAAGTACATTCACATTCAGAACATAGATACGACCCTGAAGCCTCAATACTCCATCATCTCAAATAGTAACATCCTTATCATCATCGTGCTGCACCGTGTCCCTTAGGAAAAACAAGTGGGGATCATCATACTGACCCGCCTTGATGCGCTCAAACAAGGATGACCGTGATACAACACAAGCAAGAACCCTGCTAGGCTCCGAAATATCTAACCTCATGAACATGTTGGCCAAAGCCTGAACTTCTAAAGCTAATATTCTCTTCCCAACTGGGATAAAGGTATGACTACCCATGCTCTTTGCCTTCCTACTCAAAGCAACGACCATCATATTGGCCTTCCCTAGATGATAAAGAATAGTGATATCATAGTCTTTCAATATCCCTAACCACCTCTGTCGCCTCAAGTTCAAATCCTTCTTCCTGAATAGATACTGAAGACTCTTGTGATCCATGAACACCTCACAAGACACGCCATAAAGATAGTGCCTCCAAATCTTGAGCGCGTGAACAATAGCTGCTAACTCCAAATTGTGTACTGGTAGTTCTTCTCAATGGGCTTCAACTAGAGCGAAGCATAAGCAATCACCCTGCCATCCTGCATCAATATACACCCAATACCAACCCGTGAAGCATCACAATAAACTGTAGAAGAGCCTGATCCCGAAGGCAAAACCAGAAATGAAGTTGTAGTCAAGGCGGTCTTGGGCTTCTAAAAGCTCTCCTCACACTCATCAGACCACCTAAATGAGGCACCATTTTGCGTCAATCTAGTCAATGAGGCTGCTATAGATGTAAACCCCTCCACAAAATGGCAATAATCACCAGCCAACCCATGGAAACTCAGGATCTTAGAAGCAGTAGAAGGTCTGGGCAAATTCTGAACTACCTTAATCTTTTTCAGATCCACCTCAATCCCCTCACTAGACACTACATTACCCAAAAATGCCACTGAGTCTAACCAGAACTCACACTTGGACAATTTATCATATAGCTTCTTCTCCCTCAAAGTGTGGAACACGATCCTCAAGTGTTGCTTATGCCTCTCCCTACTACGTGAATATACCAATATATCATTAATGAAAACTATGATGAAGGAATCCAGATAAGGCTGAAATAAGTTGTTCATCAAGTGCATGAAAGCTACTAGGGCATTCGTTAGCCCAAAAAACATCACCATGAATTCATAATGCCCATAACAGGTCCTGAAAGCCGCCATAGGAATATATGAAGCCTCGATCTTCAACTAATGGTACCTCGATATCAAGTCAATCTTCGAGAATACCCCAGCACCCTGAAGCTGATTGAACAAATCATTAATACACAGTAGTGGGTACTATTCTTGATAGTAACTTTGTTCAACTGCTTGTAGTCAATGCACATCCTCATAGAACCATCTTTCTTCTTCAGAAGTAGTACCGGTGCACCCCAAGGTGACACACTAGGCCTGATGAAACCCTTATTAAGTAATTCTTTTAACTGTTCCTTCAATTCCTTCAACTCCGCTGGTGCCATGCAATATGGTGGAATAAAATGGGTTGAGTGCCTGGCACCAAATCAATACCGTTGATGGGTGATATGCCCGCAAGTCTGCAGGAAACCCATCTGAGAACTCCCTCACTACTAGGACTAACTCAACATTAGGAGTATCAGCACTAACATCTCTCACGAAGGCCTAATATGCCAAATAACCCTTCTCAACCATCCGTTGAGCCTTCAAATATGAAATGACTCTACTGGGAGTGTGACCAAGCAAATCTTTCCACTCCAAGCTAGGCAACCCCGAAATTACCAATGTCATGATCTTAGCGTGACAATCAAGAATAACATGGTACAGAGATAGCCAATCCATACCTAAAATCACCTCAAAATCAACCATGCTAAGCAATAAAAGATCAACCCTACTCTTATAAACCCCTATAGTAACCACACCGATATACATGATCCACCTCAATAGAATCATTCATCGAGGTAGATACATGAACATGCATATCTAAAGAATCACGAGGCATATCCAAATAACGAGCAAAATAGGATGACAAATAAAAGTGGAACCTAGGTCAAATAATTCTGAAGCATTCCTGTGGCACACTGAAAGAATACATGTGATCACGACATTGTAAGCAACTGCATATGGTCTGGTGGAAAATGCATAGCTACAGGCCTGTCTACCACCTGATTGACCTCCCCCTCAAGGGAGACCTCGAATCGAATAAGCTCTACCCCTAGCTGGTTGTGCAGGCAGTGTAGCTACTGGTGTTGGAACCATAGGCTATGTGCTCTTTTGTGGTTCACTACTTAGAAGTTTGGGAGAATTCCTCTTGAGATGACTCAAGTCTCCACACTCGAAACATCCCTTCCTCTAACGAGACTGTTGACCTTATGACTGAACCTAAAAACCCGAATATCTACCTATGGAACCTTGAGTAGACGAAATACAGTAAGAACTCTATGTCAATAGTGCACTCAATGATGACTAGACTGAGCGAGCCCTGTATAAACTGTGACTAACTAAAGAAGCAGAGGGAATCTGACAAGCCACATGAGCAGGCCTAAAAGGTCGATCTCTACTATTATATGACTGGCCTCCAGATGAGGCACCACCAAAACCACCTAAACCACAGAGTCCTCTGGCCTCCCGCTCCTCTCCCTCAAGCCTACGAACATACTCTAAGCATCTAGCAATCTAAACCACCTGGCCAAATCTAGCATCCATCTCGGACTCTCGAGCCATACCACATCGAAGACCATAATATCAATGAACCTCCTGATCCTCTCCTTGTTACTAGGGACAAAAAATACCGCATGACGTGCCAACTCCGTGAATCTCATCTCGTACTGAGTCACGGTCATACCCTCCTAGCGTAGATGCTCAAACTCTCTATGCAACTCCTCTCTGCGAGTCTGTGGAATAAACTTCTCTAAGAAGAGAACCGAGAACTGATGCCAAGTGAGCGATGCTACACCAGCTGACCTGCCTGACTCATAGGTCTACCACGATCTGTAGGGTGGCCTCGTCAGCTGAAAAGTAGTGAAGTCGACTCCATTGGAGTCCACAATACCTGTTGTGCGGAGAATCTGCTGACACTGATCAAGAAAACCCTAAGCATCCTCCAACTCTCCACTACTGAACTGGGGAGGATGAAGCTTCTGAAATCTCTCCAACCTCTTCTGCTCCTCATCAGTCATAGATGGTCCAACCTCGGCTCGAGTAGTAATAACTAGTTGAACTAGTAAGACCCCTAGTGTCTGATCGCAGAGCTAGCTGCTCCGGTTTATGGGCGGTGGTAATCTAGGATCCTTCCCTAGCCTCAGAGGTAGCTATGAAACTGGCATCATGCTCGCCTAGGCCAAGCTCGTGCACACACTCAAAATCTGGGTCAAGATCTCATAAAGACCAGGCGTAGCAACAGAAACTGACGGTGTCTGAGCTGGCCCAACCGGCTCAACAATATCCGGAACTTGCTCCTCTAGTGGAGCAACTGGTGGCTCCATAGGTGCTGCTCTAGCTATAGCGTGAGCCCCACCTCAGCCTCTACCTTAGGCCCGGCCTCTCACGGCCTGCCTAGAGACACTAGTGCCCATCCATCTGATCTAGCTGAACGTGTCCTTACCATCTGTAAAAGAATAGAAGAGTAAAGGTTCAAACTCCAGAAATAACAAATTCGCACAATGAGAATGCAAGAAAGAAAAGTTTTTCCTTGCAGTTCGGTAGCCTCTCGAAGATAAATACAAACGTGTCCTTACTGATTCGCAAGACTCTACTAAACTTGTGCATGACCTATAGAACCTATAACACTAGGGGTTTAATACCAACTTATCACGACCCAAAACCACCAATCGGTCGTGATGGCACCTAACTCACTTGCTAGGCAAGCTAAACATGATAAAAGCAGAACAAGATAACAGAAATAATGAATACAGTACAAGTCTAAAGCCAATAACGCAAATAACTGAGTCGATACACAACAATCCCCAGAACTAGTAACACGGAGTCATAAGCTCTAAAATAGAACTACGAATCTAGAATACTAAGTAAAATACTGTCTAAATGAAAGTAACAGTACAGAAATGAAAAGAGACGCCAAAGACTGCTGTCGAAATGCACCTCTACCTCGTCTCTTTGCAAATCCTTAGCAATAAACCAACTACTCACGACTCAGACCAACACTTGGTTCTGCACAATTATATGTATAGTGCAGTATGTGTACAACTGATCCCTGTACTCATTAAGTATCATAACTAACCTCGACGAGGTAATAGTGGCACGAATTATTAATGATACTCGGTAATAACCTGTACATTTCCTGATTCTCACAAGTATACAACAATAACATCATCAAGTCATAAAATTTCAAATAAAGCCTCATTGGTGCACAATGATAACGTAACATGCTTTGTTTTAGTTAAAAATCCAGCATATAGAGAAGATATGCAAAACAAGGCATGTATACTTTCCTGATCTAACATATATAAAAGATATGCGAATAAAACATGTATACATCCAAGAAAATTGCAAGTAGAGAAGAAATTCAATAACCAAAACACACACTGGCCAGTTTTCCTCATACCACGTGTACACAATCAAGAGAGAAACATGAGAGGGTGACCCTTGGGGGATGGATCCATATCCACACACAACACGGATAACTCACGTTCCATATATAACTACCGCACGGACAACTCACGTGCTAACAAAACTCATATCCGCACGGACAACTCGCGTGCTATCAACCCAGTACATATCACACAGATAAACATGTACCAAAATAAATGTACATGAAAAATGGAATCAAATTACATACTCATGGACTAACATAAGTAACATGCTAAGGTGTAGGCATGTACGAAGTGTATTACCATAGTTCAAATCCAGCAAGTACGCCACAAGAATAGCAATTAACGTGCTTGAACAGGAAATCAACCAGCAAAGAGTCTTTAACATGGTTCAATTAGCTCGCAAAGGGAGTACAATATAAGAAACATGATAACATAAAGCTTAGCAATCAATTCAAGGCATATAATAGCCTAATCACTACCCCGAGCATGGATAATACCTCAGTGGACGCACATGGGATCAACCCCCTAACATGTGCACCACCTATAGCACGTAGCTATCACTAATAACTCAAGAAACTAGTGCCTCAACCAAGTTTAGGTAAGATACTTACCTCAATCAATCCAAAATCAATACTCTAAGAATCCTTTCTCACGTGAATCAACCCCCGGATCGTTCGAATTTAGCCAAAATAACTTAATATCATCAATAAAAGCCATATAAAATAACCCCAAACAATAAAGCTATGATCTTGATGCAATTATGCAAAGTGAAGAATGCCCCGATACCCAAGAATGCATCTTGGGTAGTTTGGAAAATACTGGAAACAAGAAGCTTTATTGCTGAACTCTAAGGCCTACAGGGAGACTTGAGTAGCAGCTAAATCAACTACAGAAGGGTGAAGTTTTTAGCATCAACAAGCTATATCACATGAAATTCCCCACTACCAAAGAGTGCCCTGGAAGAGTATAACTATGCAATCCAACCTTCATCATAGATTGAAATTTATACTTTGGTTGACACTGTAGAAGAGGCTAGCCACAGTGGACAGGCTACTTAAGTTTGGAATTCAAGTTCCTTAACAATATGCTTTTTTGCAAACACTCTGATGAATTGTTTGAACATCTATACTTTGAGTGCCCCATAGTGAAGGAAATATGGACTAGATTGCTAGTCTGGCTAGGCCATCCTAGACCTATACAGGACTGGCAAACAGAAGTACAATGGATAAATAGAGGTGCAAAAAAGAAATGTGGATACTGGGCAATTGTAACCTGTGTCTTTGGCATGCTGGTTTACATAGTATGGAGGGAGAGGAATATGATCAGATATCAAGGGAGTGTGATCAAAACTGATTGAATATGCAGAGAAATAGTATTGCACATACATACTTGAGGTAGGACCATACAACAATGGCAGGGATTTCTCCAACAGCTGGATTCATTCCCTTAGGCTCTTTGCAGTTGTACTTGTTTCGTTTTGCTAGATGTTGTAGATAGTCTGCTTCTACTAGATATAGTGCATAGATTTCATGTTTTGCTGTAATTAGGATTGTGGATGGTGAGCATCTACTCTCTTTGTAAAGATATTATTTTCGGGATGAATAGAAAGTCACTATTTACCACACAAATATTTTTATGCAAAGTCAACCCAAAAAGTCAAACTCAGGCCCGCACCCCGGCACATGAAAAAACTCACAAATCCCGAACACTCATTCCGATACGAGTCTTATTATGTGTGTTTTATCCAAATTCAACCTCAAATCAACCCTCAAATCATTAATTTCCAAAATCATAGTCAAAATCTCCCAAATTTCACCTTTAATTCACATAAATTAGGTGTAATAATCCATGTGTAATCAATATCTAATGTCAAAATCAAGTAAAGTGCACTTACCCCTTCAATTTTAGTGAAAATCCCTCCAAAGATCGCCTCTAGACGAGATCCATAACTCCAAATAATGAAAAAAAGACCAAACCCTCGAAATATTATAGTTTGCCCAGCGGTTCTGCATTTGCGGACAGAAATACCGCATTTGTGACTCTGCTTCTGCAGAGAAAATCCCGCATATGCAACTTCACTTCAAAATCTGACCAACTGCATCTGCAGTCCACCATCACACATGTGTGCCTGCTTCTACGGAACACCTCCGCATCTGCGGATTTCCCCTGCCTCCAATCCATTCTTCTTATCGCAACACTAGCCGCTTCTGCAGCTTCACATCTACGATCAAACTTCCACATCTGCCAAAAGGGATGAAAATGATCCGAAACACACCCGAGCCCCTTGAGACCCCGTTAATACACACCAACTAATCTCAAAATATAAGACGGACCTACTTGAGGCCTCAAATCACACAAAACAATATCAAACCCACAAATCGCACCTCAATTCAAGCCTAAGGAACTAATCGACTTCCAACTTCTAAAACTCATGCCAAACCACATCAATTCAACTCGGAATTACCTCAATTTTTGCATACAAGTCCCAAATGACACCGGACCTATTTCTACTCCCGGAATCATAATTCGAACCCGGTATTATCAAAGTCAACTCCCGGTCAAACTATGAACCTTCCAAAGCTTCAACTTTCTAACTTTCACCTATTCAAGCCAAAACAACGTAGGAACCTCCAAATTCAAATCCGGATATATGACTAAGTCCAAAATCACCATACAGACCTATTTGAACCATCAAAATACCATTTTAGGGTCGTCTACACAAAGGTCAAACTCCTTCAACCCCCACGATTTAAGCTCCCAACCTTGGAACTAAGTGTCCCAATTTAATCCAAAACTCCCCCGAAACTAAACCAACCATTTCCACAAGTTACATAACGACAAGTACACATATGTAAATAATGAAATATGGAAAAGATGGATAAAATACTCAAAACGACCGATCAGGTCGTTATAGCTCGACTTATTTGGATTTTGTCAAATGATCTGATTAATTGATATATTTTTTGGACTAACTGTTTTTTCTTTTCCCTTATTTTTCTCATAGAATTTTAATTCAAAATTCGCGATTTCTTTTCCAACAATTTCTGAAGTGTGGAAGTTTTGAACGGACATATTTAAAATTCATAACCGAGCAAATATACCATCATCAACAGTCACTGCCTTATTTCTAAACATGCACCTTCACATGATTTCAACTGCAACTTGTTTGCTATAAATTCAGAGCTTAGCCTTATTTTTCACCTCAAAAAATATGAAATGAAAACTCTCCCCTATCTTTTTTTGTATTTCTGCACCATTTTCAAAAGCAAAATATCAGTGCTCAGTGTGTGATTTTCTCCGCTATTTGAGTTCGTGAAAGTTCTGTAAATGTCATTTCTGCTACTTTGGAATAACTTTTTATTTTATCCTAGAGGAATTAATCCAAATACCTTGTCAACGGCGGAAACATTAAATTCCTTAAGGACACCGAAAAAATTATAGGCTCGGAATATTTTTACATTTTCTATTCTAAGTACTGCTTTTCTGTTTTCACTGTTTTGAACACAATTTACTAACAGTATTCATATCAATTTTTCTTAATTGTTTCTCATTCCCACCATAATCATCCAAATAAATTATTCATGCAAGTATCAAAACTGTTATCAAGGAATTGTAATAGAAGCATAAAAAGTCCAACATAGCAAAAGTATGACGAAATAGAAAGTATTCTGATAGTAACGTAGGCATTAGTATTAAATATATTATCTAATGTTTAATGGTAGGGTATTAAAATTATTAGTATGGGCATATGGGTAAGGAACTAATATATCATGGTTAGAGTTAAATATAAGGTAAAAATGTAACAATCCGAATGGTCGTTTTGTGTATATGAGCCCTAATTATCCTTTTGATGCTTCACACATATGTATTTGTTATTTTGTGACTTTCGGGGTTGGTTAGTTTCATTTTGGGAAGATTTTGGATTGATTGGACCCTTTGGTTCTTAGCTTAGAAGCCTAAATTAGAAATGTTAACCAAAGTTTGACTTTTGTGAAAATGACCCTCGAATGGTGTTTTGATGGCTCTGATGGGTTTGTATCTTGATTTTAGACTTGAGCATATTCCTGAAATCAAATTTAGAGATCCCTAGGTTGATCTTGTTGTTTTGTTGAAAGTTGGCAATTTGAGGTTTAGAAGTTTTCCCAAGTTTTGATCATAGGTTGACTTTTTAGCTATCGTATTCGGAATTTTTTTTTGGGACATGGAATAGGTCCTTTTTGCTATTTGAAACTTGTCTGCAAAATTTGGTGCAATTTAGAGTTGGTTTGATAGGATTCGGACGCTTGGTTGCAATTCTAGAGATTTTTGAACTTTCCTTTGAAATCCATGCATTTTGATGTCTGATTCTTAGTTCTACATGTTAATTTGTGTTTTGATCGTGTGATCGAGTTCGTATGATATTTTTATACTTGTTTGGATGTTTGGCTTGGATCCCGAGGGCTAGGATGAGTTTCGGACGAGTTTTAGAATGGTTTTGAACTGAAACTGGTTGCTGGTGTGCTGGTGTCTCTGATGTCGCAATTGTGTGCACCAGCCTCGCAATTGAAAAGTGAAGAGGTGAGGATCATGTATTGCAATTGCGATTCCTCACTCGCAATTGCGAAGTGTATTCCATTCTGGGTAGGTTCACATTTGCGACATTTTAGTCGCATTTGCGAAGGAGCAGGCTTCGCAATTGTGAAGCCTATGCCGCATTGGGTAGGAGGCGATTTGGAGAGGGGATTTTCATCTACAAATATTTAGTAAGTGATTCTAATCAATTTCTAACTATAGTTCATGATTATATCTTAGATTTACATCAAATTTATGAGAACCAAAGAGGAAACTTAGGAAAATTTTGTCAAAGTTTGAAAACTGAAAATCTGGGTTTTGATAGTCGAATTGGACTCAGATTTGAAAACAAACTACATATATAGACTCGTGGAGCTATGAGTAGTTAGAATCTATCCTTGGACGCGGGTTTTGACTGAGCTGGTCCGGGGTTGACATTTGTTGACTTTTTGGGAATTGTGTATAGATCATAGCTTTACCTATCGTAATTTGGTTTCCCTTGCATTTTTTGATGATATTAAGTCATTTTGGTTAGATATGAGCCGCGTGGAGGAGAATTTTAGGGGAAAATCTATTTTCAAGGGTTGATTTGTCCTAGTTGAGGTAAGTATCTTGCATAACTTTGTGTTGGGGAACTACCCCTTAGGATTTGGGTTGATTATGTTAATTGTATTATGTGGAAGATGTGTACACGAGGTGATGAGTGTGTACACGAGCTTTATGTGGTATTTTGACAATTTTAGACTTTTAGATTTCTTCCATGCATTTAATTCAATTTGTTATAACATGTTACTTCTTTCATTGTTAGATTGACTCTCTTATTGTCTTGTAACCCCTTTTATAGTTGAATTACGCTTACTTGAAGTTGTTATTTCGTGGAATATCTTCTTGTTGGGTTATTAATGTTGGAGTTGTGAAAGCTATTATCATATTGAGATTGAAGTTGTTAACCATTGAGATATCTTTCCTTGTTGAGTATTCCTCATCCATTTTGTTGTTATTGAGATTTTTTACACATTTTAATTGAGCCATGGGCTATATGTTGTGGTAACATTGGTATTGTTGATTTTGGCAAGTGTTGTGGCATATGGGCACATGGGGTGCGAGTTGATTATCGTGTTGTGATATTGATACGCATGTGGTGGTATAAGGATAGGGATTGATACGCATGCAGTGAGATAAGGTGAGATGTATATGTGTGTTGCTAATAAGGGAATTGCTTGAAGCCACGCGGTGAGATAGGGGGGCTAAAACACATGTTGCTATTTCGAGAAAACGTTTTTAAAAATATATATAAGGCTCACACGGTGAGGAAAGATTGTGATTGAGATTGTGAAATATGAATATAAGGTGTGGCATCTCGGTTGTGATTCTTGTTGTACTTTCTATGTTAAAGAGGCTTGTTGGTTGAACAGTTCTGTTATTTCTTTGTTTGTCTTGCTTGTATTTGTCCATAATGATTTCTCGTTGTTCTTATCATGTGTTCATTCCTTGTTGCCTTTATTTCTTTGAACTCCGTTGCTTGCTTACATTATTGAACTGCTTTATTGTCATTCATTTCCTCGCTTTCCATTATTTGAATATACTATACTCCGTTCAGTTTTCTAGTCCTAGTAGGTGTCTTGACCTGGCCTCTTCACTACTCTACCGAGGTTAGGCTTGATACTTACTGGGTATCATTATGGTGTACTCATGCTACACTTCTATACATTTGTTGTAGATCCAAGTGAATCTTCTCGTGCCGGACGCTAGTGATCATTCAGTTACATCCGAAGACTTCAAGGTATACCTGCTCGACACTCGCAGGCCTCTGAGTCACCTTCCGCCATTTCCTTATTACTATTTATCCTATTATCAAACACTATATTATTAGAGATTTTAGTACATTTATGTAGAGCTGGGAATTTTGTGTTGTGATTATACATTGAAGTTATTACGAGACTTATTAGCTTTATTTCATGTTTCATTCGTTATTTCTATTATATCATCATGTATGTTAGGCTTACCTAATCTTATAGACTAGGTGCCATCACGACAACCAAATGTGGGAATTTGGGATCGTGACAAGTTACTATCAGAGCTCTAGGTTCATAGGTGTTACGAGTCATAACCAAGTTTAGTAGAGTCTTGCGGATCGGTACAAAGACATCTATACTTATCTTCGAGAGGTTACAGAACTATTAGGAAAATTCCACTTCTTTGATTCTTTATCGTGCGAATTTGTTGATTTTGAAATTTGAGTTTTTGTCTTTCTATTCTCTCACAGATGGTGAGGACACACAATGCTGGATCCAATGATCAGACACCCGCACTCCCTGCTAGAGCCGTGCGAGGTCGGGGCAAAGGCCGAGGGGGAGCACGTGCTGCAGCTAAAGCACCTGCCCGAGCAACGATTGAGGAGCCACTAGTAGCTTCGATTGGGGGATAGGCACCCAAGGCGCCTATTACTACCCTAGACTTCAGGAGACCCTAGCACAGTTCTTGAGCATGTTCATCACTCTAGCTCAGGCAGGATTGATTCCCTTTGCACCAGCTACATCTCAGGCTAAGGGAGGAGCTTAGACTCTCGCGGCCTGTAACCCAGAGTAGCAGGTCAACATTGATCATGTTCCGGGTGTCATGTCAGCACAGCCCGTTATACCGGTTCAACCTAAGGTCAGGAACGAGCTTGCCGGGGACCACTGCCTTCCCATTTTGAGTGAGCTGGAGCGCAACCATCTTATCCACTGAACTGGCTAGAAGCTATTGCTTCGGGTCGAAGCACTAAAAGAAAAGTACCGGAAAATGCGGCGGCATAGGAACCACGGGACCCCCTACTAGTAAAGGAAAAATAGAAGTGCGCTCCTGCGCACTAGCTGAAAAGGCTAGAGGCATCTGAGGAGGAGAAGAGGAGACTTAAGAGGTTCAAGAAGTATGATCCTCCTATTTTCAATAGCACAGCTACCAAGGATGCACAGGGTTTTCTAGAGAAGTTCGACTGTGTTCTCCGCACCATGGGTATTGTGGAGGTGAGCAGAGTTGCTTTTATTATATTTCAGCTATCAGGAGCAGCGTAGGTGGTGGCAGGCTTACGAGGAGGGTAGGCCAGCTGATGCAACCCCACTCACTTGGGCTCACTTTTCAGAGATGTTCTTGAGATAGTTTCTTCCCCAGACCCTTCGGGATGCATGGCGCATAGATTTTGAGCAGCTGCGTCAGGGGACTATGTCAGTATCAAAGTATGCTTCAGATTCAGTGAGTTGTCCCGACATGCACCTGCCTTGGTTTCTACAGTCAAAGAGCGAACCACAGGTTCATCGAGGGGCTGAGTTATGGCCTTGGTTCAACATGGCTCGGGAGTTAGAGACGGATTCTCCATTTCAACAGGTGCTAGAGATCACAGGGAGGCTAGAGGGTATGCGGGTGCGAGAGAGAGGAGACAGGGAGGCCAAAAGACCTCGAGATTCGAGAGGATATAGTGGTGCTTGTGCTCTAAATGCAGCCCGTCATGGCAGAGGTCATGTAAGCTGCCCAGTTCATTCAGCACTTCCAGCTACTAATGGTGCTCCGGCTATTCTAAGGTCTCAGGTTTCCCATTTTGCTCAGCCACTGTCCAGTGCACCTCCTACATAAGGTGCTTTCAGCGGTCAGTCTAGCCGACCAGACTAGAGTAAGTTTCAGTAACCACACCAACCGAGAGCTTGTTTTGAGTGTGGTGATACCAGACATATGGTGAGGGACTGGCCCAGACTCAGGAGATGTGCACCTCCATAGACCGCATAGGATCTAGGGATTCCACAGGGTCCACAAAGTTCACAGTCCATGGTTGCTGCTCTAATTGCTGCTCCACTCGCCCCACCAGCTGGGGTAGAGGTCAGACAGGTAGAGGTCGCCCTAGAGGGGGAGGCCAGGCTTGTTTCTATGCTTTTCATGGTAGGACAAAGGCGGTTGCATCAGATGCTGTCATCGCTGGTATGGTTCCAGTTTTTCATAGGGATGCATCAGTCTTATTTGATCCAGGATCCAGTTATTCATATGTGTCATTTTACTTTGCTCCGTATTTGAATATATCTCGTGATTCTTTTAGTGCTCTTGTATATGTGTCCATACCTATGGGAGATTATATTATTGTGGATCATGTGTATCGGTCGTGTTTAGTCATTATTGGTGGTTATGAGGTTAGAGTTGATCTATTGCTGCTTAGTATGGTAGACTTCAACATGATCTTGGGCATGGATTGGTTGTCGCCCTATCATGCTATTCTGGACTGTCACGCCACGACTGTGACATTGGCTATGCCAGGTTTGCCGGGGTTGGAGTGGAGGGGTACATTGGATTATATTTCTAGCAGGGGGTTGTGCCCTTCCTTAAAGCACATCGTATGGTTAAGAAGGGGTGCGAAGCATATCTAGCCTTTGTGAGGGATGTTGATGCTGATATTCCTACTGTTGAATCGGTTCCGATAGTGAGGGATTTTCCAAATTTGTTCCTAGCAAACCTACCGGGCATGCCACCCGATAGGGATATCGATTTTGGTATTGACCTGATACTGGGCACTCAGCCGATTTCTATTCCACCATATCGTATGAAATTAGTGGAGTTGAAGGAGCTAAAGGAGCAACTACAGGAGTTACTTGATAAGGGTTTCATCTGGCCTAGTGTTTTTGTGAAGAAGAAGGATGATACTATGCGGATGTGTATTGATTATAGGCAGCTAAACAAGGTTACAGTGAAGAATAGGTACCTATTATCGTGCATTGATGACTTGTTTGACCAGCTTCAAGGTGTTAGAGTGTTCTCGAAGATTGATTTGTGGTCAGGGTATCATCAGCTGAAGATTCGAGATCCGGATATCCCGAAGACTGCTTTCTGAACTTGGTTAGTTCCTTACGAGTTTCTAGTGATGTCATTTGGTCTTACCAATGCCCCTGCAACATTTATGCACTTGATGAATAGTGTATTCCAGCCATATCTTAACTCTTTCATCATTATGTTTATTGAAAGACATCTTTGTATATTCTCGCACTCGGGCGAATCATGAGCAGCATTTGAGGATCGTGCTCCAGACCTTAAGGGAGAAGAAGTATATGCAAAGTTCTCCAAGTGTGAATTCTGGCTTGATTCAGTGGCGTTTTTGGGTCATGTGGTATCTTGTCAGGGGATCAAGGTAGATCCAAAGAAGATTGAGGCAGTTCAAAGTTGGCCTAGACCGTCTTCAGCTGTTGAGATTCAGAGTTTCCTTGGTTTGGCCGGATATTATCACTGTTTCGTAGAGGGTTTCTCATCCATTGCTGCACCTTTGACTAGATTGACCCAAGGTGCTCATTTTAGATGGTCCAAGGAGTGTGAAGCGAGCTTTCAAAAACTCAAGACTACATTGACTACAGCCCTAGTGTTGGTGTTGCCTACGGGTTTAGGGTCTTACACTGCTGTGTATTATGATGGGTCGCGTATTGGGCTTGGAGCAGTGTTAAGGTCTAAGCCAAATTGAGTAAGGGCGGCCCAATTCCAGTTTTGAACTACGCAGACTTGTTTCATAGTTTTCAATTGAGCGGGATGCAAGATGACAGGGTGATTGCCTACGTGTCTCGGCAACTGAAGGTTCATGAGAAGAATTACCCGATTCACGACTTAGAGTTGGAAGCTATTGTTCATGCATAGAAGATTTGGAGGCATTATCTTTACGGTGTCCCCTGCAAGGTCTATACCGACCACTGGAGTCTCCGACATCTTTTCAAGCAGAAGGACATCAATTTGCGGCAGCGGAGATGGTTAGAGTTGCTGAAGGACTATAATATCACTATTTTGTATCATCTCGGGAAGACCAATATGGTCGCCGATGCCTTGAGTAGAAAGTCGGAGAGTATGGGTAGTTTGGCATGCTTACCTACAGCAGAGAGGCCACTAGCCATGGATGTTTAGGCCTTGTCCAATTTGTTCGTGAGATTGGATGTTTCGGAGCCTAGCCAGGTTCTTGATTGTATGGTTTTTTACTCTTCTTTGTATGAGCGCATTAGAGAGCGTCAGTATGACGACCCCTATTTGCTTGTCCTTAAGGACACGATGCAGCAAGGTGATGCCAAGGAGGTTTCTATTGGAGATGATGGGGTGTTATGGATGCAGGGCCAGATATGTGTGCCCAATGTAGATGGGTTGCGTGAGTTGATCCTTGAGGAGGCCCACAATTTGTGGTATTCCATTCATCCGGGTGCCGCTAAGATGTATCAGGACTTGAGACAGTACAATTGGTGGAGAAGAATGAAGAAAGATATAGTAGAGTTTGTTGCTCAATGCTTGAACTGTCAACAAGTGAAGTACGAACACCAGAGACCTGATAGTTTGCTTCAGAGACTTGAGATTCTCGAGTGGCAATGGGAGCGTATTACCCATGGACTTTGAAGAAATTTGACGCAGTGTAGGTTATTGTGGATAGGCTGACCAAGTCGGCACATTTTTTTCCGGTGGTGACTACCTATTCTTCAGAGCATCTGCCTCAAATCTATATTCGTGAGGTTGTTCGTCTCCATGGTATTCCGGTGTCCATTATCTCTAATCAAGGCACGCAGTTCACATAGCATTTCTGGAGAGCCGTGCAATGTGTGTTAGGCATAAGGGTTGAGTTGAGTACAACATTTCATCCCCAGACGGACAAGCAGTCCGAACGCACCATTCAGATCTTGGAGGATATGCTACGCGCCTGTGCTATGGATTTCGAGGGTTCATGGGATCAATTCCTACCATTTGTTGAGTTTGCCTACAACAACAGCTACCAATCGAGTATTCAGGTGGCTCCTATGAGGCCCTATATGGAAGGTGGTGTCATTCTCCAGTTGGTTGGTTTGATCCTAGAGAGGCTAGGTTGTTAGGCACTGATTTGGTTTGGCATGCCTTAGAGAAAGTCAAGTTAATTCAGGATCAGCTTCGTACAGTATAGTCTATACAGAAGAATTACGTTGATCGGAGGGCTTGTGATGTAGCATTTATGGTGGGAGAGAGGGTTTTTCTATGGGTTTCACCCATAAAGGGTGTGATGAGGTTCGGGAAGAAGGGCAAGTTGAGCCCTAGGTATAATGATCCTTTTGAGATCCTAGAGAGAGTTGGTGAGGTGGCCTACAAGCTTGCATTGCCCCCTAGTTTATTGGCAGTTCACTCGGCTTTCCATGTTTCCATGCTTTGGAAGTATTATGGTGATCCGTCCCATGTATTAGATTTCAGCTCAGTTCAATTAGACAAGGATTTGACTTCTATTGAGGAGCTGGTGGCCATCTTGGACAGGCAGGTCTGAAAGTTGAGGTCAAAGAACATTGCTTCAGTGAAGGTTCAATAGAGGGGTCATTCGGTCGAGGAGGCGACCTAGGAGACTGAGCACGACATGTAGAGTTGGTATCCTCACCTTTTCATTAGGTATGTCTCTATGCACGTTCGAGGATAAATGTTTGTTTTAAGAAGGGGAGAATGTAACGACCAGACCAGTCGTTTTTTGTATATGAGCCCTGATTCCCCTTTTGATGCTTCACAAACATGTGTATTTGTGATTTTATGACTTGCGGGGTTGGTTAGTTTCATTCCGAGAAGATTTTAGGTTTATTTGGACCATTTGGTTCTTGGCTTAGAAACCTAACTTAGAAATGTTGGCCAAAGTTTGACTTTTTTGAATACGACTCAGAAACTATATTTTGATGGCTCCGATAGGTTTGTATCATAATTTTGGACTTGGGCATATGTCCGAAATCGAATTCGGAGGTCCTTAGGTTGATTCGCGTTGTTTTGCCGAAAGTTGGCAATTTGAGGTTCAGAAGTTTTCCCAAGTTTGATCGTAGGTTGACTTTTTGGATATTGGGTTTTGAATTTAGTTTTGGGACTTGGAATCGGTCCTTTTTTATATTTGAAACTTGTCTGCAAAATTTGTGTCATTTGGAGTTGGTTTGATATGATTCGGATGCTTGGTTGCAACTCCAGAGATTCTAGAACTTTTTTTTCAAATTCATGTGTTTGATGTCCAATTCGTAGTTTTAGATATTATTTTTGTGTTATGATTGAGTAAGAGATTTCATATGATATTTTTATACTTGTATGGATGTTTGGTTTGGAGCCTCGAGGGGTCGGATGAGTTTTGGACGTGTTTCAGAATGATTTTGAACTTAAACAGGTTGCTGGTGTCTCTGATGTCACAATTGCGAACAACAACCTCGCAATTGTGAAGTGAATAGGATGAGAGCCAGGTATTGTAATTGCAATGCCTCACTCGCAATTGCTAAGTGTATTCCATTCTAGGTAGGTTAGTGTTTGTGACATTTTAGTTGCATTTGCAAAGGGAGCAGGCTTCACAATCGCCAAGCCTATGTCACATTTGCGACTTCCCACTTAGGCTGTCAGCAGCCGTGATAGCGAGACTTTTTTCGAAATTGCGAGGGTTTGCAATTGCAAACCCAGTGTCTCAATTACGACATCTGCAGCTGAACAGAAGGGCTGGAGTCGGGATTTTATCATTTTCTCTCATTTTGGAACCCTAGACTCGGTAGGAGGTGATTCGGAGAGGGGATTTTCATCTACAAACATTGGGGTAAGTGATTGTAATCAATTTTCAACAATATTTCATGATTATACCTTAGATTTAACATTAAATTTATGAGAATCAAAGAGGAAATTTGGAAAAATTTTGTCAAAGTTTTGAAAAATAAAAATATGGGTTTTGAGAGTCGATTTGGACTCGGATTTGAAAACAAACCACATATATAGACTCTTGGGGTTATGGGTAGTCGGAATCTATCCTTGGACCCGGGTTTTGACCGGGCAAACCATAGGTTGACTTTTGTTGACTTTTAGGGAATTGTGTAAAGATCATTGGTTTACCTATTGTAATTAGTTTCCCTTGCATTGTTTGATGATATTAAGTCATTTTTGTTTAGATTTGAGCCATGTGGAGGCGAATTTTAAGGGAAAAGCTATTTTTTAGGGTTGATTTGGCCTAGTTGAGGTAAGTATCTTGTCTAACTTTGTATGGGGGAACTACCCCTTAGGATTTGGGTTGATTGCGTTAATTGTACTATGTTGAAGATGTGTACACGAGGTGACGAGTGTGTACACGAGCTTTATGTGGTATTTTGACCGTTTTAGACTTTTAGACTTCTTCTATGCATTTAATTGAATTTGTTATAACATGTTACAGCTTTCATTGTTAAATTTACTCTCACATGCTCTAGCTGACGTTGTCAGCATTTGTTCTATCCTTTATTGTTTTAATTGCTCGTATATGCTTTAGTTGAAGTTGCTACCTCCCTTATTGTCTTGTTACCCCTTTTATTGTTGTATTACGCTTACATGAAATTATTTTGTGAAATATCTTCTTGTTGGGTTATTGATGTTGAAGTTGTGAAAGCCATTATCAAAACTTGCAAAATCAGAATGATGAAGCCTTACAGTGGATGCAAGCCCCCAAGTAACAAATCAAAAGATTGTTCCAAGACCAAAGAGGCACCAAGTAGAGAATTTGAAGATAGCTGACTACACCTCCAAGAAGTGCAACGACTGTGAGAAGATGAGCAAGGCTATGTTTTTTGCTATAGTGTTGAACTCTGCACACCAGATTACGACTGATTTGGAGATTCTCTATGAAGAGATTTGAAGCAGGACAGAGCAATGACCAATGGATGTCACTAGAAGGATTTACTAAAGTTTTCAAAATGTTTTGCTTTTTGAGTCTAGAGTTGTTTACTTTGTATTAGCTCTTATGATTATCGAGTTTGTTTGTATTTCCGCCTTAAGTTTGTTTTGGTACTTCTTTCATTGTATTTCCATTTGGAGTCATTTTTTATTTTGCTTTGAGTCACGTAATGAAATCCAAAAAGATTTTGTTTTAAAGAAATATTGAAAAACCCAAAAATATTCTCTTCCTTTATTTCCATTGCATTTATTTCCCTAAACTACGTAATGGTCTGATTAATGCGATACCATAAAATGTAGGCAATCCCCAAAGGATGCGATCAAAATTGTGTTTAAACACAGGTGAGAAATTAAAATCAAAATAAGGAAATATAAAACGCAATAAGACAAGAAGAGAGTCATGAGAAAGAGAATAAAAGGAAAGAAAGAGAGACATAAATAAGAAGTGAGATAATGAATGAAACCGGGATGAGACATGCAACCTTTCAAACATACAATAGAACTGTTTAACTGCTAGGTGCATTGTATCTCTATGTGCGATCTCCTATCTGATAAATGCTCCGTACTGGTAAGTTTGTTGTGTGTATCAACAAGACAAGATTTCCTTTTGGTGGTTTGTTTGTTGTATCCTGGTCTCTCATCCATATTTCACCCGCTCAAAAGGAAGTATATTAATGACAACCGAGAGTAACCTCCCTAACATCAACCCAGAGGACAACACGGCACTGGCTATTCTGCTAGAGTCAGCCACGACTAAAGAAAACAGAATCCTCCGAGTAAGGATGATGAAAATGTGGGAAGCATGGATAAATGGAAAAGAGCTCCCTAGCACTATCTCTGGGTTCCCTGAGATTGTCCTTTGACGGGCAGGGTTAACCATATCTCTATGCCACACCCATTCTTTCGTTATAAGTATGGACCTACACCCAATAATGTCACTATATGCCTTTTTGTGCTCGCCCCCAGGCACCACTAACGGGAGCTGCACCGGTGGTCATCATCGCTGCTCCTACATTTACTACCCCACAACTGAGCATACAAAGACCCTATAATGAACTATCATTCATCACCCTTCAGGGCCCCACTTTTTACCTGAATTGATCTATGCAACATCCCACTCTTTCAATCAAGTCCCATAATATGGCTCTCTGGCCAAGGTTGAGAAAACTGCTAAAAGTGCTGAGCAGGAAGAAATGACCAGAAAAATAAAAAGTATGGAGCAAAGTTTAAAAAATATGCAGGGCCTGAGTGGCTAGAAGAGTGTGTCATATTTTTATTTGTGCATGTCCCACATGTTCATTTGCATGTCGAGTTTAAAACTCCCAAGTTTGAGAAGTACAAGGGGAACATCGACCCTATTGCTCACTTAAAAAGATATTGTAACCAGCTGAGGGGTGCCGGCAGTAAGGAAGAATGTTGATGACGTACTTCGATGAAAGTCTAACTGGAATTGCTTCATATTAGTATATGGATCAAGAGATCTCGCACTGGCATGTGTGGGATGATTTAGCCCGAGATTTTGTCAGGTAGTTTCAGTACAATATATACATTGCGCCTGATAGAAATTCCTTGTTAACGAAACCCACAGAGACCTTTTGTGAATATGCTATCAAATGAAGGGAGTAGCCGACGAGGGTCAAGCCGCCCATGGATTAGACCGAAATGATAATTGTTTTCCTTCAAACCCAAGAGGCGAAGTATTTTCAAAACATGATGTCTTCCATGCGCAAAACTTTTGTAAATGCAATAAATATAGGAGAAATAGTCGAGAATAGTTTGAAACCCAGGAGGATTATGAGCTAAGCTGCTCTCAAAGCCACATCTCAGTCTATCCAAAATAGTTTAGGAGGTTTGGCAAAACAAAAGAAGAGGGAAGAGGGAGCCATGATGGCTTCAGGTTTAGGGGGACGGGAGGGCCTTTAACCACTCAAATATACGCCCAGTATCCCACAACATTACTAACCTCACCAGGAAATCTCTTATGCCGTGGCCCCACCAGAATACGTGGTAATGAATGCACAACCTTATGCACGGCCTCAAAACCATCAAACGAGAGTTGCGCTTACCAGAAATCGCAAACACCAACTATCATATGCCATACAATCCTCGACCTCAACCAAATGTTCCTCAATACAACCCTCATCAAAGGGAACCTCCCAAAAGGAGCAACTTCACTCCCATTTGAGAGTCGTATTCAAGTATTTTCCTAAAATTGACTCGGTTGGGTTTATTACAACCCGTGGCGACGAATACGGCAAACCCTAACTCCCCCTCAAAGGATATGGGGCATGACACTGAAGACTGTTGGACCTTAAAAAGACTTGTGGAAGACCCGATCGAGATCAAATCTATAATTATCTGGACAGAGGAAGCCTCAAATGTGATTGACAACTCTTTGCCTTCCAACAACAATGGGCCAGTAATTGGCATGATAAGCGACGATCGAGATTATGATCCAACATATAAAACTATCATAACGATTGCTATTCCCGAGGATAAACTGAAAATGATCGCCAAATCTAAGAAAAAGGAAACTCTGGCCCTTCAAAGTTTTGGAACACAAATCGAATCAATGTCGGAAGGAAAGTTGGTGCTATATGTCTCAAATGCCTCTGACAAAGAACAACTCATTCTGAGTGTTCCCAATGATATTAACAAAGAGAAGCTCACGTTGAGCGTACCAAAGCTATATATTTCAAGGGGACCACCAATTATTATGTGGGGCCCAAGGATGCTGGAAAGGCTGGCGGTGCCTGCGGTAATCAGTCCGACACCCCAAATCCGATAAGATACCACAACCGTCCCTTGGAACTATAACAAGACAGTAGTCTCTTACAAAGGGAAGGAAGTCATGAGGGATGTCAATGTTATGACCCGATCAGGGAGATACTATACCTCGGAGGAGTTGAGGAAAGCCAAGCAAAATCATAATAGCTAGATGCCTTTGAAGAAACATGTCACCAATGAAGAAGCCTAGGAGTTCTTTAAGAAAATGAAAGCTCTTGAATATTCTATTGTGGATTAGATCAGGTAAGGGAAGGTAGTGAGTCTATTATCTACCAAACTTTTGAAATAATGGCATTCGATATGTGCGAGGAGGGGAACCCATTATTAGATCCTTGCTTGTCAGCAACATCTGTTATGGTAGCCACTCAAATGCTCAAGAATGGGTATAAGACCAGGAAATGATTGGGAGCATCGTTGCATGGCATCACTGAGCCTATTATGGCAATCAAGAAGAAGGGATTTTTTGGACTGGGTTTCAAACCCACGCCAGCTGACAAAAAGTGGGCCAAGAATCACAAAGAAAATGGATAGGCTTTTTCAAAGCCTAATCCCGCACATTTCACAATCCTTCGTCAAACCAAAATATGACGAGGAAAAAGAGTTCTTCACTTCTGAAGAGATAGATAAGATATGTGAAGGGTTAAAATAAATGCTGCAAGAGTCAAACATAGTCCATATTGGGGAAGGCCCAAGCCATGCTGAAGTGCAATACATGGGCCCAGACTTTGAGCTCAAGAACTGGGAGGCTACCCCCTTCCTAGTCAGAAGGGAATCCTGTTAGTCTGTTTTGCTGTCTTTTCTACATTTGGATTATTTCAGGGTGTAATCCGGATATTTATTATTTATTTCCTTATTTTCTAGTCTAAATCCTTCTGTCGTTCGAATTCAATAAAATGAAATCAATATTTCATCATCAACAAATGTCTCTTTTCTTTTCCAGATTTTGTCATTTTCTTATCATCTTTTCAGTTATGTTAATACGGACTTTAATAATATTATATGCTTGCGGAATTCATGTCAACATCCTAAAATGTTGTCTAACTTTGAAATAATGAATCAAGAAGTAGATTATGATGAAGATGAGGCTTTTAGGGAAATAGACTGAAAATTGGAACAATAGAATAAGCCAAAGCCAAATCTAAATGAAACCATACTGACTAGAAAACCAGGATGCCCTAGTCCAACTTTTGTTTGAGTTCAAAGATGTGTTTGCATGGTCCTATGATGACATGCCAGGTTTGAGTGTAGATTTGGTGGTACACAAACTTCGCACTTACCCCGGTTTTTCACCTATCCAACAAAAGCAAGGAAAGTTCAAAACAGACATGGGTGACAAGATAAAAGACGAAATCACAAAACAGTCAAAAGCTAACATGATCAGAGTCATCTGTTATACTATTAGGTTGGACAATGTGGTCCATATACCAATGAAATATGGAAAAACCCGGGTTTGTGTTGATTGCAAAGATTTGAATAAATAAAGTCCAAAAGATAACTGCCCCTTACCAAATACACATATCCTTGTTGACAACTCTGTCAAGCATGAAATACAGTCTTCTACGGATTGTTATGTTAGATATCATCAGATCTTGATGGATGAGGGAAATGCAGAAAATACCGCTTTCACCAAAACTTGGGGCACATGCTGTTACAGGGTCATGGCAATTGGTTTGAAGAATTGATGGTAGGATAGGAACTCACATTTTAAAATATATTTTCGAACTAATTCCTATTATTTGATTGTATTTGAGCCTAATTGTTAATACTTTGTACGTATTACGCGTGTTATGTTTTGTAGGATGTGATTTAGAGGGAAGAAGAAATATTGGAGCCAAAATGGATGATTTGGAGTTTTGACGTCAGAGTAGAAGCCCAGTAAATTAAGTCGGGATCATGTTCGGGGGTCGAGGACCAAGTCTGGATGCCAAAAGTGAGAAAAAAAGACTACTCTAAGAAAAATGCACTACTGCGCCACGAGGCACAAGGTAGTAGTGCAAAATTCCTGCAGAGTGAAAAAAACCTCTCTAAACTTTCCCACTAGCGAGGCGCATGGGGCAATGCGAGGCGTGTTGTGACTGTATATTTTTCTTAGAGTAATTTTCCACTTCGGCTTGGATTCCTACATGGTATAAATACATCAAAAATATGATCTTTAGAGGACTTTTGACCTATGGAAGATTGGAAGAGCATTGGAGACTAAATGCACAAGGATTCATCATTTTTTCCTCAACTCAACACCTGAGTTTGGATTGAATTCGTGCTTTTTATTATTCAACTTTATTTGTAATGGTTTTTTCCGTGATTATGGAGTAGTTTAATTTAGGGTTTGACGAATATGGTGTTTTGATTGATATTTGTGAATTTTAACTCTAGTTTTTCGAATGAATTTGTTTACGGAGCTTTGCATTGAATGCGACTTTATTCACCATTTTATTTAATCGAAAGAGGAATACTTTGGTGATTATATTTGCCTTATTTTGCTTGGCTTAATTCAGTTATTCTTTTAAGTAATCGAAAGAGCTTGTCGAATGTTAATTAAATCAAGTTAGAAGAATATTCGAGAGATGTTTTCCTAAAAGACTAGTCCATAAATGTGTTTTTCCATATATTCATGGTGCTTTATATTAGTTTACCCCGTATTGTTCAAATTCAATCGAGAGAGATGTCTTGGCTATACGATTGAACTAATCATCGAGTGAATTCATGAGAATCATTAGAACATTAGAGTGAATTGAATTAGAGTTATATCCCGAATAGCTATCTTGTACCTATCCTTTCATGACCCTTTTTTCTCCCATTGATTAGTTCTGGTGTTGCGCACATCTTGTCTTTCCTTGATTAATTGTTAATTGCTTTAATTTTAATAGTTACTTTTAGTTCAAAATTACTCAATTAAAGTGTTAATCATCCTGAATAGTGTTTATGCCAGAAATTACTTGAACATTATTTAAATTCAATCCATGTGGAGACGATAATTAAACTATACTATCTTTGTCTAGCGAGCATCAATTTCGTGTTGTATTTTGCGCTCGTCAAATTTTAGCGTCGTTGCTGGGATTGGCAATCAAGAGTTTTCAAAAATATCTTTTGGTGCTAATTTAGGAACTTATTTTATTTTATTCTTTATGGTTTTTTCTTTTCCATGTGCAGGCAACAGGTTTAACTTCTCTGGTGTATGACTTGATATTATCCAAAAGAAGTGATCACATATGATCCAGAGGTGGAAAAGTGTCTGCGACAGTTGAAGAAAGAGAAATAACTCACTGAAAAATTCTTGAGGCAATCATCAACCCAAGAGAACATGGCTAAAAATGGTAAGGAGGTAGTTGATTTGGCTGCACGGGAGGCAGCCCAACAGAGAGAACAAGCTACACAGATAGCAGCTGAAGTAGCCCTTGGAGCTGTTGATGAGACTGTTGAAGAGGATGGGGGTCAGAGATACAATCTAAATTGACCCCTGGTTGAAGAACAATTCAAAAATATGGCTCCCAGGCCTGGGAGAGTATTAGGTGACTATGCAATACTAGTCTACAATAAGGGACTGTCAAGTGTCAAACCTCTACCCACAGCGGAAAATAATTTTGAGTTGAAGCAAGGCTTGCTTCAAATCATCCAGAACAACTGTGTCTTTAGAGGGAAGGTAAATGAAGATCCTAACACTCACTTGATGGACTTTGAGGAAATCATGAACACCTTCCAATACAACGGAGTGTCACAAGATGCAGTCTACTTAAAGGCATTCCCCTTTACACTGAAGGATGATACAAAGCACTAGCTTCTAATATTACCAACTACGTTGATCAGGACATGGGAACATATGACTAAAAAGTTTCTTGAAAAGTACTTCTCAGGTACAAAAACAGTGAAATTCAGAAGGAAAATCTACAACTTCTGCCAGAAAGACACTGAAATGGTCTTTGAAGCCTCGAAAAGATTCAAGGAGATAGTGAGAAAGTGTAAGCATAATGGAATCGAATTGTGGATGCAACTCTAGGACTTTTGGGATGGACTGACACCTTTCTCACGACGAACTCTGAGTACTGCAGTTAGAGGTCCTTTAATGAAGAAAACTCCTGAGGAGACTGTTGCGATTCTTGAAGAACTCTCTGAAGATGCTAACCAATGGCCCACTGAGAGTAATGATAGAAAAAAATCAGCTGGGATTCATCAGGTAGACTCTAACACATCAATGCAAGGCAGCTAGACACCATGGCCAAAGAGATAAGAAAGTTGATCTTAGCCAAGTTCCAAAGCCAGCCATCATCAGTTTTTGACTTTTGTGCTATGGGTCATCCAACGCATGAGTGTCAGGCCTCAACAACAGATGAAGTAGTAATTATTGTGGGAAGCTTCGATAGAGGCAACTACCAAAGTGGTAATAATTTTAACTCCATGGGATAGAGGCACCCAGGCTTTTCTTGGAGTCCACTAAGTGGTAGTCTGAACTCATTGCAGCAACATAATCCAAGCCCCAGAGACAAGGAGCTCCAAGATTTCAAAATCAGCAGAAGCAGCAATACCAGCCTCCATAGTCTAATCAGTCTAGCATGAAAGATCTAATGAAGGTCCTTATTATTAGGACAGATGAGAGGCTTGAAACTCATGGCACATCTATCCGAGAACAGGGCACAACCATTTGAAACATGGAAAGAAAGGTGGGGCAACTTGCTAATCTATTGTCTGAGATGGTTTCAGGAACTCTCCCTGCTGGTACTGAAAGGAATATAAAAGAAAAAATAAATGTGATTTCCTTGAGAAGTGGGCAAGTATTGAAGGACCCCATAGAAAAACAAAAGGGTGAGTTGATTGAAAGACAAGTGGAGATTGTAAAGGAGCAGAAAAATAACGACAATCAAGAAGGTGAAGTGAGGGTAGATCCAGATGATGGTCTGAAGAAGAAAGGGAGGACTAGAGCTCTGAAGAAGAAGAAGAAGAAGGATGGGAATTCAATGAATGAAGATATTGAGGAAAGCAAATACATGTCTGCTTTACCTTTTCCCCAAAAGCAAGGAAGAGAGAAGCTGGACAAACAATTTGGGCGTTTTCTAGAAGTGCTCAAGCAGGTGCATGTTAATCTATCTTTCACAAAGGTACTCTCTCAAATGCTAGCATATGCTAAGTTCCTAAAGGAGATATTGTCAAACAAGCGTAAAGTGGAGAGGACATCGGTTGTCAAGCTCACAGAGCATTGTAGTGCCATTCTGCAGAATAAGCTCCCTCAAAGGTGTAGAGATCCACGGAGTTATACTATACCTTGCTCTTTAAGAAGTATTAAATTTGAAAAATCTTTATGTGATTTAGGTGCTTCTATTAATCTTATGTCTCTGTCTATTTTCAGAAAATTAGAGGGAGAGATTGGAGAAATCAAATCTATACATGTGTCTTTGCAGCTGGCGGATCACCCCACAATCATACCTGAAGGAATAGTGGAACATGTGCTAGTTCGGGTGGATAAATTTGTGTTCCCTGTGGACTTCATCGTGGTGAATATGGAAGAGAATAAGGAGGTCCCTCTAATTTTAGGGAGACCCCTCTTGGCGAGTGGGAAAGCTATACTAGGCATTCAGGAAAGGCAGCTCATGCTAAGAGTAGGGGAAGAAAGGGTGGTTTTCAAGATGAAGGAAGCAATGGGGGCACCCAGAGATAAGTTGATGGAATACTCTGAATTCAAGGAAAAGGCCCTAAAAGAGCGAACTAGAGAGAGTAAGCATGACAATGTGGGGTGTACCCGAAGAAGGCAGAAAAAAAATTTTCAACGTGGATGTGTGCAGTGGTCAGGCGTGCATGGATCCCGACTTTGATTCAAACCCATACTAGATGATTTAGGGGAGTTTCCTTTACCTCTTGCTTTTTATTTGTGCGTCATAGGGACATGCCACAATTTAAATTATGAGGTGGGGATGTAAATATGTATGTGTATATCTATTTTTCTTTTTAATCTTTGTGTGTGTTTTTGTTAGTATTGCATGAAAGAAAAAAAATTAAAATTTTTAATTTTTCCTGATGATGGATTTCCTCGACTGTCTTCTTAAGGCATCAAAGTCAAAGAAAGAAAGTATTTTCTTCTTAGGTAGTGCAATAATTCCCCCTTGATTTTTCTTTGTCCCATGGTTCTTTTTCAAGATTTTTGCTTGAACCGGTGCAGTTAATTTTTCTTTTGTTAGGAATAGAGAAGTCTTGTGCTATGGTGTTAAATGGGGATGACTTTTTTTGGCTTTGTTGTGCCTTGAGAGCGGTGAGTACTTTAGCTGTGATGCCTAGGCTCATCTCTTGACTCATGGATAAGTACCTTAATTTGTTTGATCTTGACTTTGCTTAACTGCTTTGACTAGAGAGTCGGGATAGATCCGGTCCAAGTGAGTTATGTGCCAATGTGTGTGTGAGGTGTTATCGATATTCTGTGCATGGCAGTTGACGTCTAGAACTTGCCCTGTATGTTTGCAAAGTGAAATAGCAGTTTTGTTCAGTCTAATAAGTGATAGAGGCGTTTCTTTGTTAAGCCAGATATATGCCGTTGACTCACCTAATTGTTGTGTATCTCAGTTAGCCCCTTTGAGCCTGTAATCATATTTTCTTTGGAAACCACACTACAAGCCCGACCCTTTTGTTTTGAATTAATTACATGTTTGAACCTTTTACCTTTCTTGAGCACTTGATATTGTTATGAGCTTGTTAAAAGTTAGCTGGAGGTATGGTTGGATTTTTGAGTAGAACTAAGAAAAATGGAGAAAGGTGCACTGTTTGAAAATTTGTGAGAGGTTCTTGTAAGGAATTGAAAGAAAGAAAAAAATAAAGTTTCTTGAAGAAAAAAAATCTAAATTTTGAAAAGAAAAAGAAAAGAGTTTGTCTATGTATTAGAAAAGAAAAAGATTGATTCCTTGCTAGTGGTAGTTCTCAAGTTGTTTGGGCTTAAAGAAATTGGGAGCTTGGTACTTTTAGCTTGTAAATGTTAGGGTGTGGTTCAACACAAGTGTGGGTTTAGATTGTGAATGGTATGTATTAAAGTGCTCAGGGAGGTGTAGTTACTATTTTCTAAATTGTATCATACCCGTCCTGCAGCCTACATTACAACCAAAATAAAGTCATACTTGATCTTTGATTGAATGAGCTCAATTAGTAGAGTATTATACTACGGGAAAGCTTATGGTACGTCTTCTGTGGCATAAGAATTTTAGTTTTGAGTGTGAGTGAATTATTTCTATCTTGAGTTCTAATTGTTCTTGAACTTTATTTTATGTGAATACTCTCTACCGTTTGTGTGAGGGCACATGATTTGTGAAGGTAAGGTAAAGTCTTTGACCTCTGTGTTAGAGTAAGTGAGCAGGTTGTGAAAAATGTGTGGTGCTTTTGAGTTGAGTCTTGAGGTTAGATTTTTATGATATGGTGCTTAGTCTATTTTAAATATTCTTGGCATGATGGGTTAGGGAAGTTGTTTGCTTGAAAAAGGTCCTCTCTATTTGAAGTGTAGTTTGATTGCTCGAGGACGAGCAATTGTTTAAGAGTGAGGTGTTGATGGTAGGCTAGGAACTCACGTTTTTAACTATATTTTTGCACTCTAATTACTATACTTTGATTGTATTCGAGCCCAATTGTTAGTACTTCGTACTTATTACGCTTGTTATGTTGTGTAGGATGTGATTTCAAGGGAAGAAGTAAGTTTGGAGCTAATATGGATGATTTGAGATTTGACGTCTGAGTAGAAGCCCAAGAAATTAAGCTGGGATCACGTTTGGGGGTCGAGGACCAAGTCTGGATGTCAAAAAGTGAAAAAAAATTACTCCGAAAAAAATGCACTACCGCGCCATGAACTTTCCCACGAGCAAAATTCCTGCATAGTGAAAAAACCTGCTCTATGAACTTTCCCACTGGCGCGGCGCATGGGGCGCTGCGAGGTGCGTTGCACTAGTGTATTTTTCTTAGAGTAATTTTCCACTTCAACTTGGAAAGGATAGTTTCATCTGGGCTTGTTCCTACATGGTGTAAATACAACAAAAATACGATTTTTAGAGGACTTTTAACCTACAGAAGATTGGAAGAGCATTGGAGACTCAAAGCACAAGAATTCATCATTATTTCCTCAACTCAACACCCGAGTTTGGATTGAATTCATGTTTTCTTATTCTTCAATTTTATTTGTGATGATTTTTTCCGTGATTATGGAGTATCTTACTTTAGGGTTTGACGAATATGGTTTTTTTTTATTGATATTTGTGGATTTTAACACTAGTTCTTTGCATGACTTCGTTTATGGAGCTTTAAGTTGATTGCAACGTTATTCACCAGTTTATTTAATCGAAAGAGAAATACTTTGGTGATTATATTTGCATTATTTTGCTTGTTTTAATTTAGTTATTCTTCTAAGTAATCGAAAGAGCTTGTTGAATTGTTGATTAATGGAGAATATTCGAGAGACGTTTCCATAAAAGACTAGTCCATTAACGTATTTTGGCATATCTTCACGGTACTTTATATTAGTTTACCTAGTAGAGTTCAGATTTAATCGAGAGAGGATTCTTGGCTATACGATTGAGCTAATCATCGAGTGAATTTGTGCGAATCATTAGAACGCTAGAGTTAATTGAATTAGAGTTATATCCCGAATAGTAATCTTGCATCTATCCTGTCATGACCCTTATTTCTCCCATTGATTAGTTCATTGTTGCTCACATCTTGTCTTTCCTTGATCAATTGTTAATTGCTTTAATTTTAATAGTTACTTTTAGTTCAAAATCACTCAATCAAAACGTTAATCATCCTTAATAGAGTACCTGCGAAGTTCAGTGAACACGATATGCCTTTTGGACTGAATGCCCGATCGCTGTAAACTGTCCAATTCTTAGCAATTCATCACAATTGTTTCCTTGAAACCAATGACCTTTGTTTTGGACTGCGTTGATTCCATGGAGGTGTGAGCTCTCTTTCGATCAATAGTACCTGTTGCGGGTTTTCACTAATTGATATCTCTCATTTCCCTTGTTACCGTCGCCTTATAGTGGGCTTTGTGGGTTTTCACCAATAAGACTCTCTTATTTTCATTTTCTTTACTCACCATCGCCTTATGGAGCCCATGAGGATTTTCACCAATAAAGCTCTCATTTTATTTCTCTCAATATTGATGGTGCAAGGTCCAATATCCCTGACATTTGATATTAAATATTCTCACCGACTGGTCGGAAGGTCTTGAAAGGGTTTTAGGTGAAAAGAATACAGATTGAACAACAACTTTGGAAACTTTCTAGCGAACCATTACTGAAATACCATAATCACTGCCTAGTTTTAACTTTTGGGGAAATGTGCATTTTTTGTTTGGTGTAGACTAAACCTTAGAGTAGGGCTGCCGATGTATCCTTTCGAAATCAGGTCGGACGTAGTTCACTTGATATGAACATTTTTTTTAACTTTTGTTTTTGTGCTTTTCCTTTTTTTAAACAAACAGGTTCCAAAGAGGGTAGCCAAAGAAGGATAACTGACTCAAATGGTTTACAAAGAGGATGATAGTATGTGGATAGAAAGAATGAAAGCCTTCGTCATCCCAACCTAAGAACATTTGTGCTGAATAACGGGTCAAACATAGTATCTTTTAACTACATTTGCATTGACGGTTATCTCTGGGACATTTCCTTCTATGTCTCCGAGGTACAATGCTCCCTTTGGTATCACTCTTTTAACAATATATGGACCTTGCCATTTTTGGAGCAAATTTTCCCTTAGCCTCTTCCTAATGTGGAAGGATACGCTTCAAATGAGGTGCCCACTTCAAACTGTCTGGGTTGCACTTTTTTGTTATAGGCACGGGCTATTATTTTTTGGTACAACTACCGTGACAAATTGCGGTGAGTTATTTTTCATCGATAAATATCAATTGTTCCAAACGGGTCTTGACCCATTCGTCATCCTCGATCTCGGCTTTGACAATGATTCGGAGAGAGGAAATTTCGGTTTTCGTATTCAGTTCTATAAACCAACTAGGGGTTGCTCCAACTGATGTGCACATAATTGTGCGGTGTCCCAAGAGTGCGAAAGGAAGCTTTTCATGACATTTACTGGAACCTTGGACTATTTTCCTAATGATCTTCTTAATATTCTTTTTTGCAGCTTTGATAGCGCCATTGGCTTTGGGTCGGTAAGGAGTGGAATTGCGATGCATAATTTTTAATTGATTACATACCTATCTCATCAAGTTACTTTTTAAATTTGCAGCATTGTCTGTAATGATAGTTTTAGGGATACCAAAATAACATATGGTATTGGAATGTACAAAGTCGATCACCTTTTTCTTGGTAACAGCTTTAAAGGTGACTGCCTTGACCCATCTTGTGGAGTAATCAATGGCAACCAGGATAAACCTGTGACCGTTTGAGGCTTTCGGTTCAATTGGTCCAATGACATCCATACCCCAAGCAATAATAGGCCAAGGACCAGACATGGGATGCAAGTAAGAAGATGGTGAATGAATCAGTCACTGTATATCTGACATTGATGACACTTGCGGACAAAACTGAAGCAATCCTTTTCATGGTCATCCAATAATAACCTACTCGAAGTATTTTTCTTGCAAGGATGTATACGTTCATGTGGGACCCGCATACTCCAGAATGTACTTCACTTATGATCCTTTTGCCTTCATTGGAGTCCACACATGTCAATAGATTCAGATCTCGAGTTCTCTTGTATAGAATTTCTCCACTCAAAAAGATACCACTAAAAAGTTCTATGATGGTTCTCTTTTGATATCCGCTTGCTTGTTCCAAATACTTTTTTTTATTTTCAAGAACCGTTTAATATCGTGGTACCATGGTTCGTTGTCCGCTTCTGTCTCAATTGCATTGTAATAACCATATCTTTCTCGAACTTGGATTTCGAACAGGTCAATGTGAGTATTGCCTGGATAAGGGATCATTGAAGCTAAAGTAGCTTATGCATCTGTTAACTCATTGTAAAATTGGGAAATATACTTGAACTCAACGAATTTGAACCGTTTGCTAAGGTCTTCCACATGTTGCCTGTACGGGATGAGTTTGATATATCGAGTTTCCCATCCACCTTGAGCCTGCAGAATAAGCAAGTTAAAGTCTCCCATAATCAACAACTCTTGCACATCCATATTGATTGCCATGTTCATGCCCATTTTGTAGGCCTCATATTCAGCGGTGTTGTTGGTGCAGAAGAAACAAACCGCTGCTATGGCAGGATAGTGTTAACCAGTAGGCAAAATAAGAATTGCCCCAATCCCCACACCTTTCGTATTTACAGCTCCACCAAAGTACATTTTCTAGGTATTGCAGTTTTCTGGAACCACTTCGATTGAATTCACTTCCTCATCCGAAAAGTAAGTGTTTAATGGCTGGTATTCATCATCCAAAGGCTTTCATTGCAATGCGGGTGACATAAACAATGTCAAATTCAGTGAGCAGGATTTGCCACTTCACCAGCCTTCCAGTCGGCATCGACTTCTGGAAGTATTTCATGGTATCCATTCTGGAGAAGAGGTAAGTTGTGTAAGCTAAAACGTAGCACCTTAGCTTCTAAGCGATCCAAGTTAAGGCGCATCATGTCCTCTCTAACATAGTGTACTTAGCCTCATAACTGGTGAACTTCTTGCTCAAGTAGTAAATTGCCTGCTCTCTCTTCCCGGTTACATCATGTCTCCCCAACACATATCTGAAATAATTTTATATGACTGTAGGTACAAGAACAAAAGTCTTCCTAGTTTGGATGGAACCAATACAGGCTGATTTGACAGAAATTCCTTGATTTTATCAAAGGCTTTTAGGCAATTATCTGTCCATTTGACGGCTGAATCTTTCTTCAAAAGCTTGAAGTTTGGTTCACTGTGGCAGTGAGTTGAGAAATGAACCTACTAATATAGGTTAACCTTTCCAATAAGCTCATGACCTCTTTCTTGCTCTTTGGAGGTGGCAAATCTCGAATGGATTTTATTTTCGACGGATCCAATTCAATGACCTTTCTGCTGATTATGAACCCCAAAAGTTTCCCAGATGGAACTCCAAACGCATGTTTGGTCGGATTCAACTTGAGATCATAATTGTGCAGTAAATGAAACTTCCAGAAAAGAAGTTAGGTCCCAAATGTCCTCAAAAGAAAAATGTGAAGTTAAAAGTCAAAATTCACCATGGACAGGAAGAACTGGCTACGAGCCATCAAATTAGGAGTCTGCGAAGTACAAAATCTCGTAGAACCAAGAAATGAAGTTGACATCTAAGAAGCAACCAGACACCGCTCAACTCAGCATCCAAGCGAGTGAATGGACCAAAATAAGATGTCCGAAGCACTCAAGGCCACAAATCAACTACCATTCCGAACTAACAATTGTTCTTTGTTGAAAAACAAGAAACTGCACAATGCATGAAAAACAACCTCGCAAGAAGCGGGTACCATCAAAAGGAAAAATCACGTGGAGCTAAAAACAGCTTCACAATAGCAAACATCCCAAAAGGTAAGTCTTCTCAAAAATTTCCCACTTTTTTCTCATCCCCTGAACATACTTTAAATCATGCTAGTATAGGGTACACCAGTCCCTAGCTGCATGTTTCAACAGAGAGTATACCATTACCTAGTTGATGATATTTAAGACAAAAGGGTACACCGTTCCCTAGTCACATGTTAGCATAGGGTACACCATTCCCTAACTGCATTTTCCAATATAGGGTACACCATTTCCTAGTTGAAGATATTTAAGACAAAAGGATACATCATTCTCTAGTCGCTTGTTAGCATAATGTACATCATTCCCTAGCAACATTTTCCAACATAAGATACACCATTCCTCAGTTGATGATATAGACAAAAGGGTACACCATCCCCTAGTAGCATTCCCCAATATAAGGTATATCAAACCTTAGTTGAGGTTTCATCTAAAAATAAGGTTACACCATTCCTAGAAAATCATGATTTCCCTAGGGTACACCATTTTCAGTATTTCCATACTTTCAATAAAAGAAGTAATTCATAATTTATGTAACAATAACTTACCAAATCTTTCTAGTGAAAACTAGGGAAGAAAATTTAGTTCGTTTGTTTGTTTTTGGTGTCTTTACAAGTTTTACCTAAAGGCACAGAGTTTGAGATTGTCACGACCCCAAAATCCTACCTTTAGGATCGTGATGGCACATAATCTCTAAGACTAGGTAAGTCTAACACATGATGAGATTCAGCAGAAATAACCAACTTAACAATTAAATATAAAACTGATAAATGGCATAACATAACTGAAACTGAACAATAGTCATACATCCCCAAAACTGGTAGTACGAAGTCATAAGCCCTACTGAGTGTAAACTAGAAATCTCAAATACAATACTGTTTTGGAATGAAAATAAATAGTAGTAAAGGTAAACATCAAAAGGTGAGTCTAAGACCTGCAAGCAAAATGGCAGGTATACCTTGAAGTCTCCTCAGCAATCTCAAAGCAGCTCACTATCGACCGACACGCTCAGAAGTACCTGGATCTGCACAAAGATATGCAGAAGTGTAGTATGAGTACACCATAATTGGTACCCAGTAATTATCAAGACTAATCTCGGCAGAGTGTTGACGAGGTTCAAGTCAAGACATTCATTAGATAATAAAACCTAGTTCAAGTCAAGACATTCACTAGACAATAAAACCTATACAGTATATCAATATAAAGCTAGCAACGGAAAAAAAAATAGATGGCAACAAAGAGTAAGCTTGTGATAAAACAGCAAAACAGCCAATACACAGTTAAAATACACATGAAAACAATTAAAGAAAACAATTACAGTTCAAATCATCAAACGGTTCCAAAACAAGATTTACAATAAGAGTCACCCCGAGGTATCGCACCTCATAATCACAATCTTCCTTATAACGCCGCGTGAGCCTCACATTTTTAAAATACTTTTGCCCGAAATAGCTTCACGTACATAAGCCCCCTTATCTCGCCGCGAGTGCTTTAAAATGAAGTAATTCCCTTACTAACAACACGCGCATAAAACCTCCTTATCTCGCTGTATGCGTATCAATATAAACATCACCCTAATGCCGCCGCATGCGCATCTCATCACAATACAACAATCATCTTGCACCTCATGTGCACATTTACCACAACAATGCCCAAACAACAATGCCAATATTATCACAATACATAGCCCACGGCTCAACAACAACGTGTACAAGAATTTAAATAACAACTCAAGGTACGGGGAGTCATTCAACAACGAAATGTGCTTCATATAATTTCAAAACAAGGCATATTAATAGCCGACGAGTCACATCCGGTCAGTTACCATAAATAAACCTGTATACACACTCGTCACCTCGTGTACAGGTCTTTCACATAGTACAATTAATGCAACTAGACCAAATCCTAAGGGGGAAGTCCCCCACACAAGGTTAGGTAAGATCTTACCTTAATTAGGCTAAATCAACACTCAAAAATAACATTTCCTTTAAAATTCACTTTTGCACGGCTCAAATCTAGTCAAACACGACTTAATAATATCAAACAGTGCAAGAGAAATCAATTTTGATTAATAAAGTTAAGATCTTTACATAATTTTCCAAAAGTTAACGTCGGGCTCATCCGGTCAAAACCTGAGTCCAAGGGTAGATCTCGACTACCCATAACTCTACGAGTCCATATATATATATATATATATATATATATATATAATTTGACTCTAAAACCTCAAATTTTCATTTGTCAAAATATAGCCAAAATTCCATAAAAGTTCTCTTCAATTCTCATGATTTAGATGTTAAACCTCATAAATAATCATGTTATATAATCAAAAATGGATCAAAGTCACTTACCCAATAGTTTTTCAAGAAAATCTCCTCTCGAAATTGCCTCTCACCGAGTCTAGGGCTCAAAATAGTGATAAATGAAGCTAAGTCCTGAAATACCACTATTTTGTTCAACTACATAAGTCGCAAATGCGACCTAGGATTCGCAAATGCGGCACCTGACAAACCCAGGGAATGTCGCAAATGCGGCACTGACTTCGCATTTGCAAAGTCAGTTCCTTTCATAAATGCGGCCAATTGGTTGCAAACGCAACCTGCCCAGCCAAGGACCAACCTTTGCAATTGCGATCAAGGCATCACATTTGTGATACCTGACCCCTCCCTGCCTTCTTCGCAATTGCGATGCTGGTGCTCGTAATTGCGATAACTGCAGCACCAGCACACCAGCTACTGAGAAACCAGTCCAAACCAATTTGAAAAGCGTCCGGAACTCACCCTAGTACCCCGAGCTCCATACCAAAAATCCACATAAGTCTAAAAATATCATAAAAACTCGCTCGTGCAATCAAAATACCAAAATAACATTTACAATCAAGAATCGGACACCAAAACAGATGGAATTCACATTGAATCTCAAGAATTACCAAAATCACAAGCAAGCGTTCTTCCTATCAAACCAACTCGGAATGACACCAAACTTTGCATATAAGTTTCAAATGACAAAACAGACCTATTCCAAATCTTGAAATCAAAATCCAAACCTGATATCCATAAAGTCAACCTACAGTCAAACTTAGAAAATTTCTAAACCTTCAAATTGCCAACTTTCGGCAAAACAAGTCAAATCAACCTAGGAACCTCCGAATTCTATTCCAGGCATAAATTCTATTTCAGGCATACGCCTAAGTCCAAGATCTCCATACAAACCTATTGGAACCCTCAAAACACCATTTCAGGGTCGTTTGTCAAAACTCAAACCTCAGCCGACATTTTTAACTTAAGTTTTCAAACTAAGAACCAATTGATCCAAATCATTCCAAAACCTCCCCGAAACTAAACCAACCATCCCTGCAAGTCATAAAACTACATATACACATACGGAAAGCTTCAAAAGGGAAAATGGGGCTCAAATATACAAAACGACCAGTTGGATCGTTATAGAGATAGTAGAAAGAAAGGAAATCCTAGTCCAGAACAAAAGAAAGAAATAAGCTCGAGCTGCAAGAACAAATGGAAGGTGGCATGGATTGTTCAAAGAATGACCAGTGTCACAAGCGTCACACCCTTCATTTTTTATTAAGGAAGAAGCCTGCAAAGAGTAAACTAGCACCTACAGCTAAGAGGCATCAAGACTCAAGTCGAAGTCTGCATGAAAAATAAGTCAAGACTCAAGAACAAGCTTCAGAAGACTTATAGATAGGAGTCTTGTAACGCGCAGTTGATAGGCATGCTTAGTTTATATTGATTCTGATTTTGGTGTAATAAGGATTTTAGCAAACAGCAAGCAGCAACAACAATAGTGAATCACAGCTCGTCGGTTATCTCAGCTACCAAAACTTCGAAAACTACACTGACCTGGTTTATTTATATCCAAGGATATGTAGGAAACCTAGGAAGCAAGGTTCGGTCAACTTTTTCAAAATGCTTCAAAGGGAACATGCAATGGTCAAGAATCGATCACATCGCTCACTTTTTTCTTTGCTCGAAAACTCTTCATGTTTCCGAGCAAAGAGGGACAGCTGTGAGCATGTGATTTTTGCTCAGAGTTGTTCCTAAATTGTTATAAATTAAGTGACTTAATTATTTTTTATTTTTTAGGATTTTAGGAATTTTTTTTTGTTTCTATTTTTTAATGGCATTACTGCATTTTTATAGCACTCTAGTTGCATTTAAATTGCACCTTAAGTCATAAAAAATACCAAAAAATATTTTTTTTGTTTTACTAGGCGTTCGAAGATTTTAATATTGCCTGAGTAGGTGTTTAATTAGATTAATTTAGGATTTTATTTGGTTAATTAATTGGATAAGTAGTTAATAGGCTAAATATTCAAGTGGGGGTTAATTGCGAAATTGCAGATAGTGGCTGTTTGTATAAGTCAAACGAGGAAGAAAACTGGGTCTGTTTGGTTTCCAAAATTAAAAAGGGCCAGTTTCCTTTGGACTAGTAGCAAAATAACAGCCTCATTCACATTTTGACCCGGTCCAGCCCTTTGACCCTTGAAGACCCTGAAACGGCATAGTTCAAGGCGGAAACTATGTCGTTTTTCTAATTCACCTCTTTTAATAAAATAGTTGCTCAAAGTTTGAATGTTTGTCATCCTTGAACTCACCCCCCAATTGTTCTGCCACAATTTGGAATCCAGGACGGCCAGAAATTGTCTCCGTCGCCCTCCGCCCTTCCTCTATCGGTGGCGCCGCCTTTTGACGCCACTGGAAAACTCCAAATTGTCCCAATTTATCACTAGATACTCCTCGTTCCCTCCTCATGCCTAATCCACAAATAGTTTTCCCCGAAACCCTTTCAAACACCTCGATTAGTAGATCTAGGAAATCAAAATCCTAGATCACCCGTCCCTTTTCTACTTTCACCTAACAAAGGCTCTTCTGTTGATGTAACCGACACTAATCGATTGGTCTCGCTTAGGACTTTCAATTGGTGTTGGTTCTAAACCATTTCACGACCTCCGGCGCTGGTCAACTCGTCCTTGACCGGCTAAAGTGGTTCAAAACCTTCGCCTCCGCTTCCATCTAGCATCCAAACATCTCTTACTCCAGGAAGATCCACCAGGATATGGAAATTCAAGGTGGGTTTGCTGGAGAAAGGTCCGTTGGTGGTCAGATAACACCCAAATCAGCCGCCATTTGATCTTCTCCGGTTCTACTCCACTCTAATGGGTAATCCTCTGCCTCCTCTTTCTTCTCCTTTTTTTTGTGATTGTTAATTGAACGTGTTTTGGTCTTTTTAATTCTGAACTGCGTTGCATGACATCTCGCTAAGATTTCCAATTTGTTTAATTGATCAAGGATTATGTGTAACCAAGTCGTAGGTTAATTGGTAATTAGTTACATGTTTAACTATCTGTTTCTCTTAATTGATTTCATGTTTTGTTTTCAGTTGACATTTTAATTTTATTTTAGTTTGATAATTCTCTATAATTAGCATGTTTGATATGAGTCGCACTTAGTCTAAGATTTTAGTTTAGCTTGGTACTGGGGCATGGGAAGGTTTGGCCTGACTTTGGTTGATCTTGGGGTTGTCTTAGGTTCCAGGCAGGCCCAGGGTTTTTTTTTTTTCTGAAAGGCCTGTAGGGTCAAAGCCCACTCAAGAATGATTTGCAGCCAGTGCAACTCTTTAAGGCTATGAGTTTGGCCCTTTTAGACAAATTACCAGAGGTCTTCGAGGGTAAACGGGAAAAGAACTAAGGGAGCTGATGAAGAGTTTCTAGAAAAAGGGGTGAATTAGCTAAAGAGGATAAGTGTGAAGGATTCTTGGGCGGTATGGAGATTTAACAAAAAAGAATCTATGGAAATAACTGGAAATGGGAGCTCGTTGTTCATTGGCTAAAAATATTGGATGCTTAGGCAGAAAGGGTAAAAGGGTAAAAGATAAGGGGCAAGGAAAGCCCTAGTTTTGCCTATTTAAAGACCTTTCCTCTCGTTTATGGATCATTCTCAGCAGCCATCGATATAGTCTGAGATCTGGAATTATTAAGTTCCTTAAAACTTAGATAAAAACACAAAAATGCAGAGGTTCTTCAGCAGCCATCGATATAGTCTGAGATCTGGAATTATTAAGTTCCTTAAAACTTAGATAAAAACACAAAAATGCAGAGGTTCTAAGGAGATTTTCACTCAAAAAATAGATACAAAGAAGCTGTAGTTGATTTCTGCTGGTTTTCAAGGGTCGAATCTTTCTTTTCTGGGTTTGCAAGAGCTAGTTCAATCTGAAATTCTGTTATTTGTTGCTTCTACTTTGTTGTTGAGCTCCAACCTGCTGATATTTTAGGCTTTATTTGGCATCTTTCTATTTGTTCTTGGAATTATTGGTAAACCTCAAAACTCTGTAATTTAGGTTTTAATTTATGGTAAATGTGACTGTTTTGCTAAATGTTCTGTCTCTAGTCTGCTGGTTTTCAAGGGTCGAATCTTTCTTTTCTGGGTTTGCAAGAGCTAGTTCAATCTGAAATTCTGTTATTTGTTGCTTCTACTTTGTTGTTGAGCTCCAACCTGCTGATATTTTAGGCTTTATTTGGCATCTTTCTATTTGTTCTTGGAATTATAGGTAAACCTCAAAACTCTGTAATTTAGGTTTTAATTTATGGTAAATGTGACTGTTTTGCTAAATGTTCTGTCTCTAGTCTGTTAGTTTGTGGTTAGTAGTTAAAATCTATGGATTTCAATGTGTTCTATTGCCTGTCTCCTGTGATTTCATGCCATGACTCGTGTATGATGTTTGAAAATGTCCTGAATTGTGTTTGTTTCAATTTCTAAATCATGCATATGCCTTACTGACTCCTTAGATGTAAAGAAACACGTTATTTGTGTTAAACTAGCTAATTCGTTTTCCCTGATATGTACTGGTTCATACCTTAGCGGCTGATATAAAATATTTCGAGTGGTGACTGCATGAAACAAGTTCAGGTGTTGAGACTCAAGATTTAGTTAGTATTTGAATAAGTTTTGGATACTCAAAAGCATAAAAGTGGTTATCATAGTAAATGATTGGATAGTCTAAAGTTTCTTTTTTGGGCTGTTTTTTCTTTGTAAAATTGATAAGATTTAGTTGATTTTGTTGATGACCAAATCTGTAATAACATTTGTATACATACATGCTCAAATTTGCAAAGTAATATATGATTGACCCTGGTTGTAAATAGAAAAGGGGCTCAAATCTCGTGAGGATCATTGGGCCTAACCCCTGTGAGGCCTAGTGTTCTATTTACCCTCAGCTCCCCAGCGGCTGACAGATTAGAGCCCAACTTGGGTAAAAAATCGGTTTGGGCCTGGCAAAAGCCAATTCTGCTTACTACGGTTGACCTTTGTTTTTGGTGAAATGGGCTCACGCTAGGCCCATCTCTTGAATTAAGAAGGGTGAAATTCAAAAATAACCAAATTTACAAATGGTAATTGAAAAATAGCCGCAGTTTCAAAAGTAATCGGAATTTTGGCACTTTTCATGTAAAGATAAATTTGAACGAAAACACTGTTCAAAATTCGGAAAATATTTCAGCATAATATATTGAAGTGCGAATTTTTTACATGTGAACTTTCAGTATAATATTCCAGTATATTATACTGGAAGTTCATACATGGGTGCTCCAATCTTCAGTATATTATGCTGGAATTTTCGTTGTAATAAAATAGTAGTTATTTTTTTATGACTTTGCAAATGTTAATTATTTTTCAATTATAAATTCAAAAATATGCGAGAAAGTAGCTTATAATTTGGGCCAATGGATTTAAAGTTATCTACCCCTGTTACCTTTCCCTCGCGCATAGTAACTAAACGTTTTTCCCGACGGGAAATTAATGGTCTCAAACAATAATTGGTAGATAAAAATTATTGTAATCCTTTAGACGCTAATAATTTTGTTAAAGTAATGAGTAAAATTATGATTCTGTCAAACATTTGCAAAGCAATAGTAATTAATAAGCTGTCAACTAACACCTGATAGTTTTCTTTCTAAAAAGTACAAACAAACTGAAAGCGGCAGTCTTATTTCCTTATTAGAAGTTTGTAAATTAATTATTCTGTCAAAATTATACACATCACCCACAGTAAATTTCCATAATTATGACCTCACAATAGCCTCAAACTCAGGGACTGAACACTATAAACGCTAGCATGCAATTGTTGTGGGTACGGTGTTGTGGCACAACAATAATATTTGATCCCAAAATTCAAGTGCGTGCTTATATGCCTTGATCTTTAAGTTCTAATAATAATAATAATAATAAACATATTCTTAAATCATGATCACGTATGCGTGATATATTTTTTTGACACGCATAAACATCAAGTGCGCGTGAAGGGGAGTCTTGGCATAATTGGTAAAATTGCTGTCATGTGACAAGAGGTCACGGGTTCGAGCCGGAGAAACAACCTCTTGCAGAAATGCTGGATAAGATTGCATCGCGCATAGCGGGTACTTAGTGTACCGGGATGCTCTTTCCTTTTTATAAACAACAAGTGCGCGACAATGTAACTTGTTCAAGATAATTTTCATAATTCAATAATCAAACAATTAAAAGCGGTTTGAAAGCAAAAAGCACATAAATCCTAAAAATATATAATAACCCGAATAATTTAAGCCATAATTTGCTAAAGCAACCATGCTGAAATCATAAAATCTGGGATACTTCACACTCCCTGGTTAACAAAATTCCTTACCCGATCTTCTGTGTTTCACGAACCATAATTCAGAGTCAAAACTTCCTTGAATTAGGATTTTAATAAATTTTGTGACTAGAAACACCGTAATCAAATTATTCCAAGTGACGACTCCTAAAATAAAATAAATCAATCCCATTTTAAATTATATTACTTAAATTGAAAAAACTCTTTTTCTTTCACAATTTCAAAAAAAGGGGTGTAACAGTCGTAAGAACAAATGTGCTGAATTCTTAATCATATTAACAACATATTGGTAGTTGAACAAACAAATCATGAATACTGAAATACACAAAGTAGATCCAGAATACGCCAGAAAACAAAATTTACATCAATAATAGCAGAACTTTCTTCTACAACAATATGAAGGAATATCCTGTCAATAGCAAACAAGCTGCTGCCATACTACATGGTCATCAGTAGTACTCAAACTTGGTAAGTTCCATTAAATTACAGATTCCTCCCCTGCTTCTGCTTACAAAATTAGGTTTTCTTCAGATTTTTGCAACCAAAGTAAAAATTTAGAAAAACAAAACAAGTGAAGCAAAGCTAGAGAATACAATTCTTGGACATAGTACCTTTTCCAGGAACTATTATGATGGGGGCTGTTTTACAGTGGTGAAAGCAATGCTCACCGACACTTCCTTGAAGTACACTGAAAAAATCAAACAAACAAAAGAATTAGTCAGAAGCATTCACAATATTCTTAGAACACAACGTATTGTATTTGAGAGAGAGCGAAAGGCCGATCCAAGATTGAACTTTGATAGGTTCCGCCTTTAAAATTCTTAGCACTCAACATATTATACTTTTGGAATTATGGGTTCATGATATAATATTTGTTTTTGATGTTTTTCACATATATATTCATGTTCCGTGTCGAAAATACTAGGTTTGACAGAAGCCGAAGCTAATTAGCTACATTTGCCACTAAGAGAGTGATACCTTTTGATTAAACTACGTCCCCTGGTTCCCAGAACCACCGCTGCAGGCTTCAACCTGTCTGCTTCCTTGCATATTATCTTTCCAGCATCTCCTTCCACAATCCTAGCCACTGTCTTCACCTATCTCAACATAGATGGAGACATTTATTAACAGTTCATTATGAAACCAAACCTCAGATATTATATGTCTGAAACAAATAACCTGACAGAAATAGATTTTTGGTTTGCATCTTCTCATGTCCAATTCTACTAACAACAATAATTATCCAATATTACATCTTTCCCCTCAATAAAAGACACATTAATTGAATGTTAAAGGCTATTACCATGGAAGAAATATTACGTAATATCTGTGAGAAAGACTTCAAATGCAGAACAAAGCACACAAGTGTTGCACTAATTCAGTGCAACATACAAATCAATATATTTGTACATGCTTCTTGATGAATTAGAAGAATATAAACAGAAAACGCAATCATAATGTGACATGCTTCTTGATGTTTAGAAAAATATAGATAGAAAATGGAGAGGAAGCCCTTGATGATACTGTTGTAGAAAGCACACAAAATTGAATAAGAATGGTAAGACTGGACAAAGCAAAGAAGTCAATTGAAAGAAGTAATTGGTGAAGGATTTGCAAGTTCTGCAGTTAGTGAAAACCAAAGATATATACACAACTCTAGCAAAACCTACAGAAAATTTCTGAAAATCCTAAGGTGGCCAAAAAAAAAAAACAAAATTAAACCATTTCTCGAATCAAACATCTAAGGATCACGGCTCATGGTTTCTGGACTTCTGAATCGCAATGATTAGCATGCTGACAAACAGATCAATTGTAACTCTAAACTCATCTGGATTATGCCTCCTATTCACTCCTTAAGACTCTGTTAAAGCCCAAAGAGAAGGATAACAGGAAAGATCCACACCAACTATAGTGACATGCTTTCTCCTTCTAATTTACAGTGTATACTAATTCCAAATACCCATCAAGTCAAACAGATTATGCATATTCCAACTAACTGACCTTGCATTACTTTATTCTATCCAGAATAAGGAAAACTAACGATTGGTAAGCAGTCATCACCATGGAAATTCAATTTCACATAGTTATATAATATGTTCGTCAAGTAACAATCTCTCAATCATGGAAGTTGTCACTCAAACCATCTCTCCACTTCATGAACCATATTCAATGAGAACATCTTTTGATATGTTCAAAGCAGGGTTCTTAGACACAGAAAAGAAGGGAATTAAAAGCTTATATTCTATATATTTGAATGACTTCTCAAATTCTGAGTATATTTATATCTGGAAACAACTAGTAGAATTTTAGTTACATCTTACCCCAACAATGAGCTTAACTTCTAGCATCAGTCAACAATGATGGATAAAGGAGTCACAGGTTGATAATATGTATTGTAAAGGAATAAAATAGCAGAACAAACTACCAACACATTCTAGAAAATGTCAGACATATTATTCAGTGCATGCTCAGACGCAATTTTTACTATGGTGTTAAAAGCAGAAGAAATTTGAACCACATTCTTGGAGATGTCAAACCTGGGATCTCAGAGCAGCTACTCAAATTCCAGGACAGCACTTCAATTTGGAATTTTAGGAATAATAAATCATAAAAATGAGCAACAGGTTAGGCACGTGCACTAATTGTTCCAGCATCAACTCATAGCTTTGCCTTCTGATTTCAAAAATTAAACCTTCGCTGAAGCTCCCACCAAATTCTCACATTCACTTTCATTCATGGTTCATTCAAGTCAGATACACTCATTATTGGACCATGATATTGTTCAGGCAAGTATTCACTGTATCAAGTTTAAATGAAACAAATGCGAGATCCATCTGTCATTGTCATTCATGCAAACTTCCTTCATGCAATGATATCTTATTCACGGAACTTCGACGTTCTCCGATGAACTCTTCTTTCATCCAATTACATCTTTAGGAACAGAAAGAATCCTCAATTGAACACTAAGAGAACTCCATTATATGTCAAATTGGTTCTAAAGTTAGAGGCTTTGTTGCAAGGAGGAAAATTAAAAGGACCTTCTTTTACCTAAAAAATGTCCAACTTAACTTTTAGAGTTGACCAAAAGTGTTTATGCATTTCCCTATATTCTTCATGCAATCTCAAAATCGAAAAAGTTATCCGAAACCTCATTATTATGCTATCAAAAGTACAAATTATCAAAAGAAAAATAGTCCGCCTCTCGGCTTGGAGATTAGCACACATCTTGGTGATAAAGAGAGAATAGTAAGAACATGGTTTATCCAAAAATAGATCTTCTATACATCAGAGTTCAACAATATTCATCAAGATTGCCTTCATCATTTAACACAAATCCGATCTAGGAGTGAAGAGTCACGAGAAGTACCAGTTCAGTATCAGAAGGAAAGACAACTACGAACACCCGTGCAACCTATCTTTAAGGATGACACACAAATGACATGCATGGAAAAAATTGTACTGCCCCATATATTACTCCTTGGAAAGTCAAACATCCTTTGAATATTTAAATAACAGAAAATTGTAACATGTAGTACTGTTCGAGCAGTTTCTAAATACTCCCTCCAAATTTAGAAATAATTTAATTTTGAACTTCTCATTTTATCCTTAGATATTTATAAGGATATGGCTCCTTTTAAGATTACTAGTTTTAAACTTCGTGCTAAGTCAAATATCATATAGAAAATGGGATATACTACGTAAGAAATTGATATGTAAGAGTAGGAATTTACTCTGAACATCAATAGTCTTGGAACCAAAAGAGCAATCCAAGTACTCCTTATGTCCCAATTTATCTTTGACTAAGCAACGGAAGTTAAGAAATAATGAAAAAGTTTTGACTAAAACAAATTTACTTGACTAGAAATCATCTTATTAAGAATAAAAAATAAAATTTAAAGTTGAATTGTTACTACGTATAGAAATATATAATTGTTTTTTGTACCGACTAAAAAGGAAAAAATACCACATAAATTGAGAGTAGCAATTAACAACAATTCTTTTGAAGGGAAGAAAATCAAACAAGAATGAAGCAAGAGGAGCAAAAGGAAGGAGAAACACTGACCATAGCAACCTCGAAAGCCTCGACGGCAAGCTTCTCCATGAGCGCCTGTGTAGCTTCATAGACAATCTCATTTCTCAAACCTGAAAGAAATCATATAAATTTGTCGAGTTTTTAGAAACAAATTAAAGGACAATAACAAACACCCATTACTATTGCTCTTTTCGTTCCAAAAAGAAAAAGAAAAAGAAAAGCAAATTAACTGGAGACGGCGTGGACAAGATGAATGGTATCAGCGAGACGGCAAATATGAGTGACAGCCCAATCAAAAGCGTGCTTGCTGTTAGGACCGTGATCAATAGCGATGACTATGTCACGTCCACGGCGCCTCTCTCCTGTTTCTCTCTCCAATTCAGGCGGCGCCACCACTGGTATGAGCGACGGAAGCTTCACCTCTCTCCAGTTGTACTCTTCTTCCTCCATTAGTGTTTCCATTATTGTTTCTTCTAATTCCTCGGTTACCCGTGTACAGGGTATAGTTGTTCTAATTGGGATTATTGTAGAGAAAGTTTTTGATAAATACAACGGTGGCGAATGAAAAGCGGGCAGCCAATTTTGAATTACGCGTGTTGAACGTGGAAGGTCAAAGCTTTGCTGGCTCTGACTACTTTTCATGATGTTTAGCATATCTTATTAATCTTAAGATTTATGGGCACTCAGAGAAATTTGAACATATGCTCGCGACACGCTCGCGCTCAAGTGGCTTCTTTTCTTCCAGAGTACGTTTTATCTTTTACGCATATTAACTAATTGGCTTAACCACAACTAGCCGCTCACGTGCGGTCAATATTAAAATATATTAATTAAATTTAATTATGACTTGATTTATAATATATTTTATTATATTCTTTAATATTTAATATAATTATATTACTAATAAATATTTATTAATATATTTGTATTGGGTCGGATACACCTAAGTGAAGTCGGGTTCGGGTACATTATGAGACCGGGTTGCCCCGATCTGGGATCAGCAAGTCGGTCACACAGGATGGAGTAACCGAAATGAGACAACCGGTATAGTCGGCCAGGAGACGTTTCGTGATTGAGAACCGGCTCCAACCCGAACATCTCGCTAATCATCGGATATTTCGCCAGAATTAATTATCTCAACCATTATGGCCATTATGCCATCATTTAAGGGTATTAAATCTCATAATTAATGGGGTTTTCCTTGTAATCAGTTCCCTGCTTTTATTATGACTCTTACACTTACCTATGACTTTGACACTTGCCTATAAAAAAAGCTGAGATCCTTCATTAAAGGACAACTTATTTCTCTCATCATACAAGGCAGTTTACTTTCATCATTCCTTACCATCTCTACTGTTCTTCAGAACTCAATATTAAGCTCTCTATTACTGTTTGTCGAAATACTATTCCATTATATACGATTCTTCGTTAATTATCATATATTTACGATTTGATTGCTCTATCTCTCTTATAGTACTCTGATTACTTACTACATATTTTTATTTGGTATCAAACTAATTTACGAATTCTTAGCTCTACGAACAAATTCAATTATTATCCGATTTTAAGGGTAAACAGTTTGGCGCCCACCGTGGGGCTAAGGATATTAGTAAATTTTTGATACATTTTTTTCTTAAAAACACAATTTTACACTTGCTCTTTGCAGAATTCTCTGTTTTTCAGGATACAGATTAATCATGGCACAATCACTCCCCCTCAGTAACGAGATCAACAACCAAATGGAAAACAACAATTTGCCCGGACATGAAGTCCCAGCCGATATCAATTCTCAGGTGGTGATCGAAGCCGACCAAGCATCCAGCTCAACACATAGCGTCCCAGGGGAGAACCGCTCAGGAATTCAACAAAGCGGAGAGGGTGAAATCAGCCTCAGGGTAATATTTGACATGCTACAAGCTCAACAAGTAGCTATAGCCCAACTGCAAAGCCGCACCCGGAGCCCAGACAGAGCAGAAAATGCTACTCCTCAAGCAGCAATTGGACAAAATGAACCGGTCGTAGTGACACCGGATGAAAGCGGTGCGGGGGTCAATTCCGGAATTATCAAAATGCTGGAAGAGTTAACCAAGCGGGTCGAAACTGGCGAAAAAAGGATCGAAGCCAACGACAAAAAAGTCGAAACGTATAACTCGAGGGTAGACCAGATACCGGGAGCACCTCCGGTATTGAAGGGTTTGGATGCCAAAAAGTTCATACAAAAACCATTCCCTCCAGCGCCGCTCCGAAGCCGATCCCCAAAAAATTTTGCATGCCTGATATTCCTAAGTACAACGGAACCTCGGACCCGAATGAGCACGTAATAGCCTATACTTGTGCTATAAAGGGAAACGACCTCGAGGACGATGAAATCGAGTCCGTCCTCTTGAAGAAATTCGGAGAAACTCTATCAACAGGAGCGATGACTTGGTATCACAATTTACCACCGAACTCCATGTTAGCAGATACATTTGTCAAAGCCCATGCGGGGGCCATTAAAGTTGAAACAAGGAAGTCTGATTTATTCAAAGTCAGACAGCGTGATAGTGAAACGCTAAGGGAGTTCGTATCCCGATTCCAAATGGAGCGGATGGATTTGCCACCGGTTACAGACGACTGGGCAGTGCAAGCTTTCACTCAAGGGTTAAACACCGGTAGTTCTGCCGCATGAAGGCAGCTAAAGCAGAGTTTGATCGAGTACCCGGCCATCACATGGGCAGATATCTACAACCGGTATCAGTCGAAAATCAGAATAGAGGATGATCAGGTCGGAATCGCATCGGGTTCCTCTTATACAGCTAAGGTTTTTGATCGACCTCGAAGAGACAATTTCCGAGAACCAAGGTCAAGCCGAGACAGACATCGACCGTACCCAGAAGATCGACGACTTTTGTTGAGGGGACTCAAGGTCCCGAGACAGGAAAATAGGTACGAAGGGAACCAAAGGAACAGGAGGCCGTTGCCAAAGGGCAACTTCGAGAAAAACAATGATCGACAAGAAGCACCCCGGTTGTCCGAATACAACTTTAATGTTGATTCGGTAACTTTGGTCTCAGCAATTGGCCGCATCAAAGACACCAGATGGCCAAGACCACTTCAAACCGATCCCGCCAAGAGGGATCCTAACCTCGTATGTAAATATCATGGCACTCATGGCCATAGAACCGAAGATTGCAGACAGTTGAGAGAGGAGGTTGCCCGATTGCTCGAAAACGGGCATTTTCGAGAATTTCTTAGTGACCGAGCAAAGACTCATTATGAGAACAGGGACAGGCTGTCAGATCAAAGGGAACCGAAACATACTATCAACATGATAATTGGAGGAGTGGACGAACCCCAAGTGCCGGTATTGAAGCGTACGAAAATCTCCATCACCCGTGAGAAACGAACTCGAGACTATACTCCCGAAGGGACTTTATGCTTTAGCGACAGGGAAATCGAGGACCTTGCACAACCTCATAACGATGCATTAGTGATATCAATGATGATACACGATACCCGAGTAAAACGCGTTCTTATCGACCTTGGAAGTTCAGCCAACATAGTCCGGGCCTGGGTCGTCGAACAGTTGGGACTAACAAGTCAAATCGTCTCCGAAGTCCGGATACTCAATGGTTTCAATATGGCAACAGAAACAACTAAGGGAGAAATAACATTGATGGTGAACGTAGCTGGTACCTCCAGGGCAACAAGATTTTGTGTAATCGAAGGTGATATGAGATACAACGCCCTGCTCGGAAGGCCCTGGATACATGACTTTAGGGCAGTACCATCAACTTTGCACCAGATGTTGAAGTTCCCCTCGGTTGAAGGGGTCACCACCGTTTATGGGGAGCAGCATGCAGCGAGGGAAATGTTCGCAATAGAAGAAACAACATCGAGGTCCATAGATCACCAACAGAAAGCCAAATAGCAATTACAGAAGCCGCCCTCGAACGATGAATTTGAGGGAAAGCAACCAAATGAAGATGATTTTGGGGTACCTCGATACTTTGTTGCCCCCGATGAAGCTGATGCAACCAAATCAACGATCGAAGAGTTGGAACAAATCTCAATCCGTCACGATGCGCCCGACCGGAAATCGTCTAACGAAAACTCTTTTGCTTGGTCCCATTTGGATATGACAGGCATACCACCGGAGATTGCGACGCATAAGCTGAGTGTCGATCCAAAATTCCGGCCGGTCAAGCAGGAAAGGAGGCCCCAATCCGAAGCCAAACAGGCCTTCATTCATGAAGAGGTAACTACGCTTTTGAATATAGGGTCCATTCGGCAAGTAAAATATCCCGAATGGTTAGCTAACGTAGTGGTAGTACCAAAAAAGGGAAACAAGCTTAGAATGTGCATAGATTATAAGGATTTAAATAGAGCCTGCCCTAAAGATTCTTTCCCGCTGCCCAACATCGATCGTATGATCGATGCTATAGCTGGCCACGAGACTCTAAGTTTTCTCGATGCCTATTCTGGATACAACCAGATACAAATGGATAAGGACGATCAAGAAAAAACGTCCTTCATCACTAAATATGGCACTTATTGCTATAATGTGATGCCATTCGGGCTTAAGAATGCGGGGGCTACATACCAGCGCCTGGTGAATAAGATGTTTGAAAACCAACTAGGTAAAACCATGGAGGTTTACATTGATGATATGCTAGTTAAGTCCCTGCGAGCAGAGGACCATCTTAGTCATTTGCAGGAAACATTCGACATTTTGAAGAAATACAACATGAAGCTGAACCCGAAAAAATGCGCGTTCGGAGTAGGCTCCGGGAAATTTCTCGGGTTCATGGTCTCGAACCGAGGAATAGAAATCAACCCGGACAAGATCAAAGCTATCGAGGATATAAAGGTCGTCAACAGCGTCAAGGCCGTACAGAAACTCACAGGCCGAATCGCAGCATTAGGCCGATTCATATCCCGGTCATCAGACAGAAGCCACCAGTTCTTCAACCTACTAAAGAAGAAGAACGAATTCTCATGGGGACCGGAATGCCAACGCGCTTTGGAAGAACTTAAGAGGTACCTTTCTAGTCCACCCTTATTACTAGGGGTGGGCATAATACCGACCGAACCGAAAAAACCGACCGAACCAAAAATTTCGGTTTTTTCGGTTTCGGTTTTTTGTTTTTCGGTTTTCGGTTCGGTTTTCGGTTTTAAATTTTTAAAATTTCGGTTTTCGGTTTTAAGATTTCGGTTTTTCGGTTAAACCGAAAAACCGAACAAAGACTTAGTATTTGGACTTTGAAGTTTGGACTTGTATTGTAACACTTCACTTAATAATACCGGCCCACCCCAATTAGTTGTGAAGCCCACTATGTTAGCCTAACCCACTCCAGTTGCCACCCCTAAAGTATAATTCCATCCTGATTTCTCAGTGGATATACCCATTTCTGATTTCTCAAAGAAAACCCTAAAATTAGTGCCCTCGACTCCTCCGTCTCCGTCTGAACAGTGAACTCTGAAGCCTCGCCTCCTCCGTTAGTCACTCAGTCCGTCTCCTCCTCGCCTCCTCCGTCTCCGCCCTCCGACTCCGTCTCCTCTGCTAGTGAACCATCGTCTGGACAGGGAGAGGGTGGAAATCAGCCCTTGTAGTTGACAAACATGGATAAAGGCACAAGACAAAGTCCTTTCTTCTTCAGGTCAGTATAGCCATTATTTTCAAAAGATATACTGTGGTCTCTCTCTACATTCTGCATTTCTTGGATTATTTGTCTTGAGCTTCCTTAATTTTCCTACAATATTATTCAACACCCTAAATTAATTGTACTAACTGTTTTAGTTGTGGCTAAAATTTAAAAGAAATAACAAAAGGCAAAGAGAAAAATTATAATAAAATATATTGATTACCAGAAAGTTTCCGCTATTGTTTTCTGTTCTTCTATAATTGATGTCCATCTGCTTAAAACTGTTTACCTGTGTTCAACCTCGACTATTGTGGTCATCGTTGAAAATCTTGAACCATTTATAACCGACAAAATAAACCAAAAATAACCGAACCGAACTTTGAAAAAACCGCACCGAACCGTAATAACTTTGGTTTGGTTTGGTTATTAAAATTAAAAACCGAAAACCGAATAAATCGAACCGAAATTACACAAAACCGAACCGAACCGACCGATGCCCACCCCTAAATCGAACCTATCAAGGCCTGAAGACACATATAGAATCATCACCATCTAAGAATCGAAT
>MCJB01015763.1:139920-153786 GCA_002018475.1 Nicotiana obtusifolia | reverse complement strand
AACCAACAAGACTATACTTCAAAATCTGAAGAAAAGATTGGTCGACGCCAAAGGAAGATGGAGAGAGATGCTGCCCGAAATCCTATGGGCATATCGAACATCTGAAAAAAATAGTACCGGAGCCACGCCTTTCTCTTTAGTCTACGGAGCCGAAGCCCTGATTCCGGTCGAGGTAGGCGAACCGAGCCTCAGGTTCCAATATGCGACCGAAAAATCCAACCAAGAGGCTATGAACACTTGCCTAGAACTCTTGGATGAAAGAAGAGAGGTCGCCTTAGTTCGGATGGCAGCTCAAAAGCAAAGAATCGAGAGGTACTACAATCGTAGAACTCGACTTCGACACTTCAATACAGGGGACTTAGTGCTCAGAAGAACCACCCTCAATACTCGAGACCCTAATGAGGGGAAATTGGGACCGAACTGGGAAGGTCCCTACGCTATACTGAAAGTTAACGGTAAAGGTTCTTACAAGCTAGGGACATTGGATGGCGAACAGCTGCCGAACAACTAGAACGTAAGCCATTTAAAAAGATACTACTGCTAAGGTATTTTACTCCGCCTTTTCTACTTTCTTTTTACTTCGTTTATCAATACTAACATATGCAGGGTAGTTCGACATCGGACAAACACCAAACATTTAGGCTGAAAGCACGCGCTGCACTCTTTTTTCCTTCGTCCGGTTTTGTCCCAATCTGGGTTTTTCGGCAAGGTTTTTAATGAGGCAGCATATATGTCGTGCTACTATGTTAGATTTAAACTACATTCGCTTTGTCCACATCGATTTCGAGGGGCTGAAGTAAAAGATCGCTAGGAATCAATGTAAGGGTCAAACAGCCAAAGGAGCCATACCCGAATAGAACGATCTGACTCGCCTCCGACCTACAAAGATGTACCATTACACCAATATTAACAAGGTCATTTGATGCTCATATTTATGTTGCGCTATCAAGCCTAAGGGCTTTTCTTTTCAGTCTTGCTATAACTGATAGTAATGAAAGGAATGCGTTGAGACTAAGGGAAATAAGACCTAACTAGCATAATCCCGAAACCGATTCACGGCTAAGGCCGGACCAGCTTAAAGGGAAATAAGACCGATACGGTCAATCCCGGTTTACGGCTAAGGCCGATTCCGATAAAAGATTCTTATTCGGTCAAACCGATTCGCAGCTAAGGCCGGATCAGTTTAAAGGGAAATAAGACCGATACGGTCAATCCCGGTTTACGGCTAAGGCCGAGTTCGATGAAAGATTCTTATTCGGTCAAACCGATTCGCGGCTAAGGTCGGATCAACTTAAAGGAAAATTAGACCGATATGGTCAATTCCGGTTTACGGCTAAGGCCGAGTTCAATGAGAAATTCCTACTCGATCAAACCGATTCGCGGATAAGGCCGGATCAACTCGAAAACTCTTATTCGATCGAAGCCTGAAAAAGCAGGACCTCGAATTAAAGTTAAGACTAAACCTATTTTATAAGGGTCCAATATTTTGCTAAGACACGACCTCTATTCTTATGACTTTAATGGTTGAAGACGAAGCAAACGATAGCCGGATCGAATCACTATGAATAAGGCCAAGGACAAGTCGGTTATCACTTCAAACAAGGCTAAGCCTAACCAAAGTGTTAACGCATTTTTGGTTTTATTTCAGGGCCAAAGCTGGGTTTACTATTTACTCGGACAATTTATGACAAAGCAATATATGATGCACAAGAGTCAAAGAAAAACAAACTTGAAAATGTATTTCACAAAAATCGTCATACAAAGGTGGGGCTATAACATCATCCGGACTACAACAAGCAAGGTAGCGTCAATCGGAGCCATCTTCGAATTCTTCGGGAAACATTTTTCTCCTCATCTCTTCTTCTTTTTTAGTTGCCTCTTCGATAACCGAAGACAACTCGAAGCCACGGGCTTGAAGCTCCTCGAGCACATTAAGACGAGTCTGGCATTGGGTATATTTAGTTAGCACCATCGATTGTTGTTGGGCCACTTTCGCATCGGCTCTATACTGAGCTATCAAATCATCTGCTTTGGCTTTGTTGGCGGCGATTTCCAACTTTGCTTCCTGAAGCCGGTTAGTCAGGGCCGCCCATTCCAGCTTGGATGATTCAACTTGAGCGTGATAATACTCTTTGTCCTTGGTCAGAGTCTTGATTGTTTCCTGAGCTATCGACACCCGTTCCTGAAGAGTCATCGTCTCTGCGGTTAAAAGCTCAGTCTTGATTCTCCAGCTGCTTGCCTCGGCCTTGGCCTCACTTAGCTCGGATCGAAGCTGATCTAACCGGGTGTCCATTTTTTTCAATCGTTCAATGCAAGAAGCACGTTCTTTTCTTGCGCCCGAAAAATCGATCCGGAGTTTTGCCAGTTCGTTCTCAAGCCGACTGCGTCGCTCCCACTCTAGTTCCATTCCTTCTTTGATGCGAAGGAGCACTTCATGGTTAAGCACCGAAGACTGTGAAAAATTCAAACAAAAGATTTTTCAGTTTGGAAGTAAGAGTTAAAGTGCTTAGTATAATCAAAGGAAGGATCCTTACTTTGTTCAGTGCTTGCTGGGATTCATTAAGCAGGCAAGCCCAGTCCATGGCGTTCATGGCAGCTCGATCTTCTTGAGTTACCAAACCATGGAGATAGCTTGCTATGCCTACCGGCAGGCCCAATGCTCGGGCGTCCTCGGGAATAACAAGGGTTATCACCCAATTTTTTCCGGATTCAAACTCGGTGCGGGAAATTTATCCACCAACTTGATACCGGCTGGAGACGCACTCGATTCTGCCGGAGGACTCCTTCGAGGGATCTCGAGGCCAAAAGTATCGGACGAAGGAACCCCATCAAAGAATTCTTCAAGATTTCCCGCTGTGATCGGTACCTTGCCCGGCCTGTGAGTTCCAGCATACCGGGGCGTCTCCGAGAAGGATGGTGAATGCACCACTTCGGGAATATCCGAAGGCTTTTGCGCCGAACTTTGCACACAGGCTCGATCTTCAGTTCTTGCCTCCTTTTCGACGCCGATCTCAGGGGAGGTACCGGTTCCCTCCGCTGTAGGCCCGGGGACTTCCCGAGGGCTTTTATCATGTTTAGGACTCCCTGCCCCATCAGAGTCCTCACTTATTTCGGTAGCGGCATCGGGAGTTTTGGCCTTCCGAGCCGCCATTTTCTTCCTCTTCTTTTTGTCGGGCTCGGCATGATCAGGAGCCCTTATTCTTTTCTTTCCTCCCTCCTTCACCGATGTGGGAAGAGGACAAGGAACCGTCCCACTAACAACTGCCGACCTCAACTCGGCATCTTTCGATAGGCCTGCAAAATGGAAGTTATAAAGTATCAGTGTTGAGTATTGATACCGACCGATCTGAGAAATTTGAGCACAGATGAAGTTTACCATGGTTCTTGGCCTCCCAGAGACCTTTGGATATCTCTCTCCAGGCCACTTCAGAATATGATCTTTAGGCCACGATTTTTCTAACCCAGTCTTTCAAGTCATTGATCGCGCCCGGTGACTGGCGGACGGCTGCACATGATTATGAATCAGTTATACGTCAAAAATCAGTAATGAAAAGATTAAGTATAGGAATACTTACACGTCACGTTCCACTTCTCAGGGAACGGCACACTATCAGCAGGGATCAGATCGGAAGTTTTTATTCGGACATACCGGCTCATCCAACCCCGATCCCTGTCCTCGTCTATGCTCGAAAACGGGGCCTTACTGGCCCGGTGAGCTAATTTGATCAGTCCCCCTCGGAACATTTGGGGACTGTACAGCCTGAGTAGATTGTCGAGGGTGAAAGGATGCCCCCCCTCGACCTTATCTATAAAGAAACAAAAAAGGTAGATTATACGCCATACGGAGGGATGCATTTGAGCTAGAGTAACTTGATACCTCCTACAAAATTCCACAATCATAGGATCTACAGGCCCTAATGTGAATGGATAGATGTAGACACTAATATACCCCTCTACGTATGTGGTTATGGACTCGTTGAGGGAAGGTATTATTACTTCTTTATCATCCCAATGACAATCGGCCTTGACCCTGTCAAGGTATTGTGGGGTAATGGAACTAATATAGTCTGAAACCGGTTCACCTCGACCGGGTACAGAAGATGGCTTCTCGACTTTAAAGTCAGTACCTATATAACACCCCGTTGGTATGAAGGCCTTCAATGGAGGTTCCGCAGAAGGCTCCTCAATACCGATGGGCTCAGCCTCTTCAACGGGCTGAGCAGGGGACGATTGTCTATGGGGAACCGACTTAGATGTTTTAGCCATGGAAGTAAAAGGGAGCAGATCAGAAAGATTTTGCGATGAAGAAGATGAACAGTCTGCTCAGAGGAGATTCAAAAGAGACAAAGTGAGTTAATATGTGAAGACAAAGTGAGTTAATATGTGAGGACAGATTAAGTTAATACGTGAAGACAAACAGACTAATCTGAAGGGGAAAGAAGTATTTATACTTTTTCAAAAAGGCGGAGGCACAAAGCACGAGGTACGCGGCATTAAATTAATGCAATGGAAAAGTACTAGGTTCTGCAAAAAAGGTGCGCAATGATTGCCTACATCGACGGTTGTGCGCGTCATTATGATGCCGTCATATATAAAATCTTTTTGGGGATCGGCGACTTTGGCGGTTGTGTTTTCATTACACGTTTTGTGATAAGTATTGATCGTCTGGGTAGTGAGCCCGAGATCCGATAATTCATATCGTTTTTTGTCCTTACTCTCCAATAAACGAGGGGACTATCTGTATTGGGTCGGATACACCTAAGTGAAGTCGGGTTCGGGTACAATATGAGACCGGGTCGCCCCGATCTGGAATCAGCAAGTCGGTCACGTAGGATGGAGTAACCGAAATAAGACAACCGGTATAGTCGGCAAGGAGACGTTTCGTGATTGAGAACCGGCTCCAACCCGAACATCTCGCTAATCATCGGATATTTTGCCAGAATTAATTATCTCAACCATTATGGCCGTTATGCCATCATGTAAGGGTATTAAATCCCATAATTAATAGGGTTTTCCTTGTAATCAATTCCCTGCTTTTATTATGACTCTTACACTTACCTATGGTTTTGACACTTGCCTATAAAAAAGGCTGAGACCTAGGGGGACAACTTATTTTTCTCATCATACAAGGCAGTTTACTTTTATCATTCCTTACCATCTCTACTGTTCTTCAGAACTCAATATTAAGCTCTCTATTACTGTTTGTCGAAATACTATTCCATTACATACGATTCTTCGTTAATTGTCATATATTTACGGTTTGATTGCTCTATCTCTCTTATAATACTCTGATTACTTACTACATACTTTTATTTGGTATCAAACTAATTTACGGATCCTTAGCTCTACGAACAAATTCAATTGTTATCCGATTTTAAGGGTAAACATACGTCTCACTCAAATGAGTTCTGTTTCTCGCAGAGCTCCATTTAGATATGCGCTGGTTATGGAGCTCAATTAAGATGTATGCTAGTTTTGGAGCTCCATGTTTATTTCTTGTACAATAAACTTCTGCTGAGTGATTAAAGTGTGCTCCTTAATGGTGGTTGCTAAGGTTAGGATTGATGATTCCAGTATCACCAAATTCAATACTCCACCAAACTTTTACCGACTTGTTTAACATTTGAATTATTGTGTATCTTTGTGTCAAATTTCATGAAAATATTGTTATTCTCCTTGAGTTCTTTTAAGCCAAATAGTATGTAATTGATTACTGCAGTCTTTGTAAGTTAGTTTTATTTGTTATATTTTCTAGATCAGGAGATACTTTACTTAGAAAGATAAGTATTGGACCATAATAAGATCAGGAGTACTTAAGCGAATAGCTGCCATCTTTGATTAAATCCTACTGCAAAGTTTATAGAGTTGCCCAATATCCTTGCTGTCCTCTTCCAGGTAATTTATTACTTTACGTTAGAAGTGATGTTGTTAAACAACTACCTAAATATATACCATTTTCCGAGCAGTACATAATAAATAGGAAAAGTTAATTGAGAGCTCTTCAATCAACTGAAATGAGCACATAGTTAAACAAGTAGAGGAATTTAAAAGCTCAATTATATAAAAATATAACAAGAATTCATCCTCCAAAAAGTTCTATCAAATCCTGAATAAAAAATTAGCTATTCATGCTAGTATGTAAAAATAGAGTTCTAGTATGAATCCTTCTCCTTGCTCTAAGTGTGTTCTTCCCTCCCCAAAGTCTTTTCTCATTCAAAAAATGGCTAACTATCATATTTATATCAAGTAGGGTTGAGTTTGGGCGAGTTTGGCTTCTCCTAATTCAGATTGGAGAAGTTGATTTCTTTTGCTCCGGTCCTGGTCTCCTCGCTTCACTGACCCAGATTTCTTTCTTCAGCTTTTCTTTCGTTAATGTTTCTTCTACTTGATTCTTTTCCATACAATTTCGTTCCTACATATAAGAAACACTTAATTGGTTTATTTTTACTTCAAAAGCGATCACTACTAGAAATCAGCTCAAAAGCGACCAAAAAGAGCGACCAAATCTGGTCTCTTTTTGTCCAAAAGCGACCAGAAAGCGATCGAACAGACCTGGTCACAATTCAGGTGGTCCCAATATAATTGCGACCAAAGTTGGTCGCCAATTTGCGACCAACTTTGGTCTCCACCTCAAAAGGACCAAACATTCCGGAAAAACATATAGAGACCAACTTTGGTTGCAAATTTGCGACCAACGTTGGTCTCTATATGTTTTTCCTAATTAATATAATCTGTGAAATTGCGACCAACGTTGGTCGCAAAATAATTAAAAAAAATTTAATTTTAATTGAGCGACCAAGGTTGGTCGCAAAACCTGAAGAACAGAAAAATTTAATTTACAGGTTGCGACCAACGTTGGTCGCTATTTTATTAATATTTTTTTAAATGTTCATTTAGCGACCAAGGTTGGTCACAATACTCTCAGATTTTAAAAATCTGGATAATATAGCGACCAACCTTGGTCGCTATTCTTAAAATTAATTTTTTTTTTTTAAATAAGCGACCAACGTTGGTCGCTATACCTGAAGAGTGTTAAAATCTGGGCATTTTGGCGACCAACGTTGGTCGCAAATGTCCAGATTTATTTATTTTTTTCAGTGAAAAGCGACCAACTTGAGACCAACGTTGGTTGCTTTTCTTGGTTCATTTTTTGCAGAAAACGCCTGTTTTGGCAGCTACTCCACCTGCCAGCTTACCAAAATCCTAAACAGGCATTTTATGCCATAAACAACAACAACAACGACAACAACAACAATAAACAACAACAACAACAACGACAACAACAATAACAACAACATAAACAACAACAACAACGATAACAACAACAATAAATAACAACAACAGCAGCATTAAACAACAACAACAACAACAACATTAAAATTAACAAATTATAAAGTTCAACAGAACTTATACATTAAGCTAACCAAATTAAGTTAAATGTTATTACAATTCAAGGATTATTAATGTCTACATCATTAGTGTCATCGTCCGATGAAGTGTCATCACCAAGATGGTATAGATAATGGTGTTGTTGTGTAGGACCGGAGGGATGTGGATAATGGTGTTGTTGTGTAGGACCGGAGGGATGATAACGGGGAGGACGGGAGGAAGTAGCACCGAGAGGGCGAGCCTCTGGCAATGACTCACGAGACCGGGGAATCGGAAAAGCGCCAGAAGCCAAGAGAGATTTGAGCTGCTCTTGTATGGCAATATACTGAGCATCTCTAACCTTCTCTCTTTCCTTGGAGGCTTCTAGCTCGGCTATGAGCTTTGCCACATTCTCCCGCATAGCGGAGAGGCTCTCCCCATCAAGTTGCTCCGCTTGCGCGGAAGTGCCTATTCCTTGCATTCCACACTTATACGGTGGAATTTCTTAGTGGGAAGCCCTTATACCTTCCCCCATTTTGGACCGCCAGCAGCCTGCGTCCATAGTCTTTCGGCATCCTCGTCCGACGGTTGGATTGGGTCGCCCGATGAAGATGGTGGCTGGCTGCGTATGAATTCTTCAACTTCAGCTATGAAGCGACTCTATAAGAAAAATTATATTTAATTAGTATTTCAAAAGTTATATAAATGTAAATCAAAGTACTTAATGAAAATTGAAAACTTACATGTACAGTCGAGGCTCGGCCCTCGATCACCTTTCTTCATCCGAATCATTCTTCTTCTTGATAATATGAGTCTCCTTGAATAACTCATCTTGCCTCATCGGACGGCCCAACTTCTTCTCCTGAAAAATCATAAATTTTAGTTAATAAACAGAGTAGACGTTGAAAATTAAAATTAAAATAAGCAATTACGTACCATTTTCCTCTTTATTGTACCGAGGCTGATCGCACCTCTAGTGTGCAGAGAGTCTCCCTTCTCCGAAGCACGAGCTTTCTTTCCTTGCTCGCTCTTCTTTAAGAAATCTGCGGTTAGCCATTGCCTCTGCAGATCATCCCATAGCTGATCAAGCAACCAGGAGAGCTTCTGGTTCGACTTTCTAGCTCTGGAAAAGCAATGTGACAACCGCTTGCGAGCCTTGAGATGGAAGTGCAGATCATCCCACACTTGCTCTGTATTTCAAAAGTTAAGTATTTAGATGGAAATATCATAAATATAAATAATTGTACTGCTTAAAAGAACATTTATACCTTAAATTCATTAAAAATTTGCTCCTTAAGCGAGAATGGAAAATCACTCCAAGTCGCATAAGGGCCATCATATAGCTTTCTAGTGGCTTGGGTGATTATCCTTGTAGTAACATTACTAGGGATGAACCTTTAATGTAATAAAAAAAAGACACATTAATATCTTAGTAAAACCGTACAAAACAATAGACGTAAAAAATAATAAATAACTCTTACCCGTCACCCTCAGGGACTATGATGATCCTACCATATTGATCACGATGCACCTCCTCGTCATCATCACCATCACCGTCCGAACTATGTACATCAGAGGCATGTGTGGAAGGTGTAGGGGGGTCAGAGCTAGTGTCTCGCAGGCGAAGGCCTGTAATAGATGGAGTCCCAGATGAAGATGGCTGCAAGCCCTGCGACGAAGCTGTATGGGCCGCAGTGGGACGTGTCACTGATTGCTGTGACCCGAGTGCCTGTGTCGTGAGTGGCAGCAACCCCATTGGCTGTGACCCCAGTGGCTGCGACGCTGATGCCTGTGATCCATGTGGATGTGACATGGATCGATGCGGTCCATGCGAATCAGATGGCTGAGATCCACGTGGATGTGCGGCAGCTGGACTGTATGTCGGACGTACAATCCTAGGGCCCTGTGATGAAAGACCTGGTATCTGCACGAAGGTGTAGGGCTGGTGATGCTGTGGCAACTTAGAATAGCCCTGGGGTGGAGGAAAAGACGTAGGCATAGGCAACTCTGGAATGGCAGGACAAGTTGGAGTATAATCTTCTACCCTCCTCTTTGGTTTCCTAGCCTTTTCTCGACCCCGAGAACTACTAGATTCATTGTTACCTCGACCCTTGCCTGTCATCTGCATAATATAATACATATTTAAGACTCATTGATATAAAGAAAATATATAGCTATAAACGAGAGTTGTTAAAGAAACCAACTGTTTAAAGCTCATCGTCGTATAGTTCCTCGTCCGAGAATTCTTCTTCCTCGGTAGTTTGAGCTTCATCGGTTGATACTTCTTCCACGTTTTCTGTAATTCTTACTTCAGAAATATCAACTTCTTCCAGTATGTGTTCACGATGTTCCAAATTATTTTCTAAAACTTCATCCACTATTTGGTCAACAGTGGAGATATCGTTTTGATATGCAACATCTAACACATTCTCAACTTCCACCCTACCCACAGGCTTGGTTTTTATTACAACCCACCAATCAGACTTATTCCGCCGCAATGGATAAGGAGCATAATACACTTGCCTAACATTATGTGCAATTATGAAAGAATCATAGCGATCATACTGCCTCTTATGATTAACCTCAATTATGTTGTACTGATTGTGGACTCTAGTACCTCTTGTTGGGTGTGGGTCAAACCACTTGCATCTAAAGAGTATCAAGTTCTTGTATGGCCAACCTGTATATTCTAGTTCAATATTTCTTTGATCACACCATAGTAATCAATATCTCCATCTTAATTGCCATCACCACCTTGAACCCACACCCCACTGTTGTTGCTATTTTTATTTTTTGAGCAATCCTCGGTATGGAACTTATATCCATTCACAACGTACTTAGACATTATTCTGACCTCAACCCCAGGTCCCCAAGATATATCTTTCAAAAATTGGTTTACACCATTATTTGGATCATTTACCTACATATTGTTAAAAAAATATTCATATGTTAGCATAACTTCCAAACATTGTTTACTTACGTAGTGTTAGAATATTTTAAGGATAAACTTACAAATTATTTGAACCAAGTATCAAATCTCGTATATACAGCATCATGGCCAAATTGACCCACGAAGTGACTGTGACACATCAAACATTTTTAGTAGTTGCATTGAGATGTAATCGCAGTAATTGTTATATTTTGATAACTACTAATTCAATACTTACTTGAGAAATGGTACGATTTCGGGACAATTTAGCAGCACGTGAAGTGTAGCTGACTTGAACTCCACATCGCTCAAACTCCTCTTTCTAACATCTTTAGAACATCGGCTTGGTTGATTGAATATGGACATAGGCGGATATGACGGATCATTCATAAGGTCGACTGTGTGCTTGTTGGGCCTATTCCTAGCACATGCCAATTTACTCTCAAAATAATAAGAGCAAAAATGGGCAGTCTCCTTTGCAAGATATGCTTCGCATATAGATCCTTCAACCCTGTTCCTCTGCCTAAAGAATTTTTTGCATTTGCCGATTATCCTATCATAATTTCAGGTTAGCCAAGAACATTAAAATAAAACATAAAATTACATCAAACATATAATATTACCTCTCAAATGGATACATCCATCTGCATTGAACGGGCCCTCCAAGTCGTGCCTCGTGTACAAGGTGGATTGGAAGGTGTTCCATCACATCAAAAAACCCACATGGAAACATCCTTTCCAGCTTAGAAGAGGTGACACGAATGTTCTGGTCCATCTGCAGTAGGTTTTCTTCCCTTAACGTGGAAGAACACATTCTTTGAAGAACAAACTGATCTCTGTGATGGGTTTACAGATTCTTTCAGGCAAACCACTAAATGCAATAGGCAGTAAGGTCTCCATGAAGACATGACAGTCATGACTTTTCAAATGACTCAACTTCCCCGCCTCCATATCAACTTTTCGCCCAAAATTCGAAGCATAACCCTCAGACATCTTCAGTTTCGTTACCCAATCACAAATTTGCCATCGTTCATCCAAAGTGAATGTGTAACTTGCTTTGGGTTTGAACACCTTACCATTGTGTGCTGTTTGCAAGTGTAGTTCAGGCCGCCTGCAATATTCTTGCAAGTCCATTCTAGCCTTTGCGTTATCCTTGGTCTTACCTTTAACATCCATCAGTGTGTTGAACAGATTATCAAAATAGTTCTTCTCAATGTGCACGACATCAAGGTTGTGACGGAGAAGATTATCCTTCCAATAAGGCAAATCCCAAAATATACTCCTTTTCACCCAATTGCGAGTAACACTGTATCTTGGGAATCTATAAGGTGGAGCTTCAGTAACTTTACTGAAGCTCTGGACTCTCTCCCAAATTTCCTCTCCTGAAAGTATCGGAGGTGGAAAATCACATTCAATTTTATTCTTTCTGAATGCATTTTTCATCCTTCTAAACTCATGATCAGGAAGCAAGAACTGACGATGACAATCAAACCATGATTGCTTTCGGCCATATTTCAAAGTGAACACTTTACTGTTTTCCATGCAGTATGGACAAGCTAGCTTCCCAGCAGTCATCCACCCAGACAACATTCCATACGCAGGAAAGGTTGATACGTCATATGTTTCAACACCATCATACTACAACTGTTTTAGCTCATCAATCAGTGGTTGCAAATATACTTCAATTAAGCTTTTTGGATTACGTGGACCAGGAATAATACAGTTCAAGAATATGTATGGACTAGCCATGCACAACTCTGGTGGTAGATTATATGGTGTAACAAAGACAGGCCAACATGAATAAGGTGTTGCAGAAACAGAAAATGGGGTGAAGCCATCAGCACACAAACCCAACCGAACATTCCTCGGTTCACTAGCATAATCCGGATACGTCCTATCAAAGTGCTTCCAAGCTTCTCCATTAGAAGGATGACACATAACACCGGGTGGTCTTCTATTTTCAAAGTGCCATCTCATATGAGGAGCAGAGCTCCTCGACGCATATAACCTCTTTAACCTAGGTATACGAGGTAAATAATGCATCGACTTGATAGCGACCATCTTCCCGCTGGAAAGCCTCTTGAAACGAGGCTTTCCGCACAATTTACAACTGTCCAGATCTGCATCATCTTTATAGTATAACATGCAACCATCTTCACAACAATCAATTCTCATTGACGAAAGTCCTAACTTAGAAACCAATCTCTTTGCCGTATAGAAATCAACAGGTAAGTCGACATCACGGTCAACTAGCTCACGCATAAGGTCGATGAAAGAGTCCATGGCTCCTTGAGAAATATTCCAGTCAGATTTCATACTTAGTAATCTAACTGCGACAGACAACTTAGAGTGCGGACTTCCGTTGCGTAGTGGACGACTAGCTTCCTCTAATTGTTCAAGAAAACGTTTTGCCTCATCATTAGGAGTTTGTTCAATATTTTCATTAGAATCACCCCCAAAGTGCATCCCAAAAGCATCCGAAACCATATGACGAATTCCGGAATCACTATTTGTATTCTCCACCGACCTACTACTTTCACCCACAACTAGATTATGAAATATCCCATCTCTACCATCGATCTCTCAATGATTAGTTCACACAAAGTAATTTTCTTTTAACCCCTTTCTATAAAGATGAACCTTAACTTCATCCAGTTTTCCAAACTTCATACAGTCGCACTTAACACAAGGGCACCTAATTACTCCTTCAATTAGGTATGGTGGAAGTGACATTGCATGTCTAATAAAGTCATCCGCCCCTTCTACAAAATCTTCCTTCAATCCCCGTTGATTAGGATAATTTCTATTGTACATCCAAGTACGATGTTCCATCTATATAAATAAAACAAGAAGAAGTTAATTTAGTTAATTCATATTCCAATATTTTTCTAATTAAAGTTATAAGTTCTTTGATTAGCATGCTAGGCAACTACTTAACTACACATGCACAATTTAATAGGTATTAATTAGGAATCTAGACTTCATCTTAATTAATAGAGGTAAACCATTTGTTATACTGACATTCAACTAAAATAGTAATCCTTCTTATAGAACATGGTATCTAAAACATGGGAGCAAATTACGTAAGGCAGAAACAGAACAAGTAAAATTGAAAGTTTACAAACGGGCATTTCATTGAACATTTTGTTAGTCATGTTTCTATCAATATGCAACAAGAATACCAAATTCCTAAAATCATGAATAGTCGTAAAACTAAAATGCATTGATATCTTACAATACCCAAGATAGTAAAAGATAAAATTTCAAGAAATATCTCTAACCTTGATTTTCTGTGTGTGGAGAAGGAGAGAGATAGGCAGTTGAGCAGTGGCGGCGAGGCGCAGCAGCGTCGGCGACGACGGCGACGAGCAGCGGCTGGACGTGGTGTCGCGGGGTGGGAGGGACGAGCAGCGGCGGGATTAGGGTTTGAAATTTGGGAAATTTGGGAAATTTGGGGGAAATAAGGAGACAGCCCGCTTTTGTTTCTGTAATTAGAAAAAGCGACCAATATTTGCGACCAACGTTGGTCGCTTTAGTCTGTGCGGTGTATTACATATGTATTTATAAAT
>MCJB01015763.1:110993-130126 GCA_002018475.1 Nicotiana obtusifolia | reverse complement strand
AAAAAAAACTAACTCTTTGACTCCTTCTTTACCCTCGCCGCCCTTTTCGTCCTTCTCCACTCCTCTAAAACCCCATGACTTAGAAACAAACTTTTCTTCAAATCTAAGCTTGTTTCTACACACTATATATAAGCAAAACTTTACGTCCGACGTATCACTCCCTCGCCGGAAAATCAAGAATGGCCTCTAAATGCATATCCAATTGCGTTAACGACGCTAGAGCTCCGGTACGTGCCACATATATAAATCTTTATAAATGGCCGGAATCCGACGCCGAGTTTATAAAATCAGTCAGCTCAAAAATGCAAGGGAAAAACAATAACAATGGCCATGGACATGGACATCATCCTAAGGTGGTGGATAGTATTTCTTGTAGGCAGTTATATTTAAGGAGTTACACTTTTTCAAGGGAAGAAGAGAATCTAAATGATGAGAAGAAAGCAATAAAATGTTATGGTAAAAGAAAGAGGAAATTAGCTCGAGGGGATGGCGGCCGCAACGGCGGCGGTGGCGATAGTTCAAGTGGTGGCCGGAGACGGACTAGAAGGAAATGTCAAGGTTTTAGAAAGGCAAAGGAGATATCTTGCTCTGCTTTGGCTTCGATTTTTCGGAGGTTATTATCTTGCACTACTAAGGTTGATGTGGTTGGTTAATTTATCCTTAATTATTTACTTAAAAGATTATAGATTTTCCTTTTTTTTTACCCATAAGTCCTCTCAATTTTTATCTTTTTTTTTTTCTACTTTGTGTTGAGTTTTTGTTTATATAGCATCTTGATCTCGTATTTGAATTCTATTGTGGTAATGTATTTGTAATGAAATTTTACAGGAGTGATCACATTTTTCGAATAATAAGGTTCAGTTGAACAAGGAGATTCAGTATTTTCTTGAATTAAGTTAAATCATTGAATTTATGATATATGTTGTTGGGTTCAGTTGTATGGAAATCCAAAAGGAAGAATAGAAAATATTTATATATATCAATAATGTAAAAGATTTTTATATTATTAATGTATTTTAACCTTTTATAACAGGTAATGCGGATTATTTAATTTCCATGAAACTATATTCTCACTTTCATTTTTCTCCGATGTAATGACCATGAAATATTTATTATCCAATGGTGGTGGATATTCTATCTAGCCATCTCCTGCCCAATTTACGTCGAGTCTCTTGTCATCTAAAGGAAGTTTTTAATTATAAACGGTCAGTTATGTTATTATCTATTATTTAGAGACTTAATAGTGCAAATATTATTTTATAATAGAACCTGTATATAGAAGTTAAGCTCAAACAATAATATTAGTCTTATTTTAATCGTAGTTGTAGCGTTTTATTTGTGATGCGGGCTAAATGATCAAGCAAGCAAAGGGAGAGACGAGCTGTTTAACTACTTTTTTGTAATTCTAAGGAAAAAGAGAGACGTGCAATTTCTGCGTTTCTTTGTGTTAAAATCAAATATAGGCAATTTCAATTTCCACTGGCAGTGCTGGAGTTCTTTAGCCTTCACAGTAACAAGAAATGACGCCAAAACAAAAATAATCTTCAACAAGAAATCTGCTGAAAAAAATGAAAAACTTACAAAGAAAAAAAATGTGAAAGCCTCAGAAACATTAGCAAACAACATAACGGAAATGATTATCGATTACCATGAACGTTGTGATGAAATAAATATGATTCATATATTACTTAACTAGAAGTTTTAGGTTCGAACTATGAAAAGGGATAAATTCCTGGTAGGAACACCCTCCTTTAATGAGCCATACGTAATACAATTTTGAATTAGTCGAGCAAGTTATAGTTGCATATACCGGATAGTTATACAAAGAAAGATTATCAATGAATTTAGTGGTGAAGCCAAAAAATTTACTAAGATATTCAAGATTTAATATACATGTATAAAAGTAAATTTTAATTTATATATATAATATAATTTTTTATATACACAATATATTTTCGATGAAAATACGTGGCTACGCCACCGAATGAATTTAGAGAGGAAAATGCAATTCATTTGGGTGCACTGATTCCTCTTAAGTGGATACCGCATAGTACGAACCTCACAAACTTGGCTACACTTCTTTTCCTATTTTTAAAAAAATTTACCACCAAAGAGTAAGAAATTTAATTTATTGGGGTCATTTTCTTGACTAAAAGTGACACCTGTCTCTTCATCCCACTTTGTGGAGACAATCAAAATGGTCTACGTAATGCTTTTCTACTCAATCAGGACTCTACATCTTTTGGGTTCTAAAATCTGATTTATCCTTTAGAAAAGACAAAACAAAAAAAAAAAAAAAAAAAAAATTATCCTCCCGTACTATACACCTACCAAAGGAATAGCACAATTTCCTACCTTTTCCAGAAAAAAAAGAAAAAAAGAAAACAATGTGGCCCCTAAGGACATAATTGAAAAGCCAACCACATAGAATCCTCAATCTTAATTTTAAAGGACATTAATATTTTGTCTATATCTTTAACGTCCATTTCATCATAATTTACAAGGTCTACATTTTGTTTCACCTAAACACATCCAATAATATTCATTTATTCATAAACAATTGTCCTCACCTGTTACTACCATAATGATGCTCATATGCAGGACACGTGTAACGTATAGATTACAGGTTCAACTGAATTCATAATTTTTGATGGATAACATAAATTTATGAATAAAATCTATTAAAATTGTAATAAATAATAAATTTGAACTCATAACTTTAAAAATGAGTTCAATACTAAAAATTTTAAAAACTAAACCTATAAAGTTTAAATTCTGAATCGGCCTCTCCTGATTGTACACCTCTCCCCCTTCTCCAACCTCAGTGGAGAATATGATGAAGAGAAGAAGTATGGCAAAAGATAAGAGGTCAAAAAGGAATGGACCGACCAAGGAAACAAAAAGTTATAAAGTTTTGATTATGAAATAGAAAAAGTTGTGGAGCTTACAAATTACAATGCAAGTTTTGTTGGATCCATCGATTTGGATAATGTCTATTCTATTCATTTTCCTTCCTTCTTGTTTTTTCCATAAATTTCTGGTAAGGATATGTCTTATCGTAATATATGTGTCAATTGAGTATGTCAATTTGTAATTATCACTTAGTGCAGGCGGACCCATTTTCAGAATCCTAATCGTCACTTCACTTACTTTGGTTGGTAGCATTAGTTAGTAATTTTTTAATCTCTTATTTTATGTATTGTCTAAGCTTTTTATTTGTTGTATAATTGTTTTAATTCAACATAAATAAATTAACAATAGTAATAATAATATCAATACTTAACATCTAAAGACAACATAAAATTTTCGGCCAGGCTTTATCTAAACATGTAATGTTCCACTAAAAGACACATATCGAATAACAGTTGTAACCAGAGGCGTACTTACATGGAGGGGTGGGTTCACGTGAACCCGTTCTTCTCTTTCTAAATCATGTATTATACCGGTGAATTTTAACTCAAATACTTAAATTAATATAGGTGAACCCAAGCTAAAGTGAGTACTTCTGTGTACTGATAAGGAAGTGCACCTTCCACCTTTTAGTCGGGTGTTCGTTTCCGTACTCTTTTTTCTTTTAAATTATATTTTAATTAATAAATAGGGTTAAATCCCAATGTCCTTGCTGCTTTTTCTAATTAAACACATTTTTTTTTTGTTTTTTTTTTCCTTTTTTAATGGTTACACGTTTTCTTTTTCCTTTTTTCCGTTTTCTTTCTTTAGTCTTTATTTCAATTTTTAAAATTCCTAAATAAAAAATATATCTCTCAACCAGCCTCTCAAAAACTCGGGTTTCTGGTGCTCATAGGCACCCATACTTTTAAAATCCTAAATTACGCCTTTAATTGCAGCAACTTTAGAGTATTGTATTACAAGAGTACAAGACCATGTCTCTACAAAAGTAAAGTCAGGCTATTATAAATATAATTATTGCTATTTCGCTAGCTACTTTCTGTGTATAGAACATTCAAGATATGTATTAAAATTCATGGATTATTAGTAAATTATATTTTTTGAACATTTGCATAGTTCAAGATGGTATCAAAGCCAGATTCCGATCCGGTGATAACAACATTGGATCGGCCTGTTATTTAGAGGTACCTTCTTAGTGATAGTACATACCCGTTTAATTTAGTGACGAAAACAGAATTTTTTTTATCAAAGGGAATCAATACCTAATTTAAATATACATGGAAAAAAAAATTAACCTTATATGTAATGTAATTTTTGGCAAAGACAATTTGGCTGAACCCCTTCACCTAGCTCCGCCCTTGATTTAACCGGTCTCATCTAACTGCGGACATGTTAATTCCTGACACTGAGTTGAAAGCGAAAATTTAAGAGTTCGTTCGTTTCCATATTTGAATTGCAAAAGCGTGGGAAGGTTTAATACTTTTATAATAAATAAAAATGTCACTAGCTATTTTCTGTATGGGATAGTTCTTCTTTCCCCTGTCGGGGAATTTGCTGAATTGGTATATTATTGTTGTCCTAATTTCATTTTCTGATAAAACTGATCTGCTTATCCTTTATACTGTCAATATCAACTGGAACCTTAATTTGCCAAGACCTAATTAAAAGGGTAATACCTTTATTTTATAATTGAAAAAGGGTCACACACAACGAAAAAGTTAAGCGTATACAGTTTAAATTAGGAGAAAATATTGGAAGACTAATTCGAAACTGGAATAGGAAAATAAATTGTTTACGATTTCATATTTGATAGTTCATTTAATTAACCTCTAAACAAATTCATATAGGAATAAACTTTTTAATGTCCAATCAAAGTAAGTTTCGTACTATTTTAAATATAGATAATGTTGCTAGCTATTTTTTTATATGGGGAAAATGCAAGATACTATTGTGATTCATGAGATCATGAATAATTTATTTTTTTGAGTATTGTGTCCTTCAATCGTCGAAAAAAAAAGTGAAAAATTCGATACTCTCAAGTGTACTTATTCTGTTGAAAGAAACAAGCGTTGTTAATTATGTGTGACACCTAATGGCCTTAAAATCAAGTAATTACTAATCAATTTGTGCCACTTCAAATCAATAGATTGCCTTGTAAAAATACATATGAACTGAATTGGTTAGTGACGTTAGTGCCAAAAGTATAAATGTATAATCATACATATTTACAGCAATAATTCACTATGGGCTATTCTCACATGTAAGCTGAAAACACAATCATGTACGAAATTGATAGCACTAATCTTAACAACCGTTCACCCACTTAAGTTGGGAAAAAACACACACAATAGAATCACATTAGTGTGCTTCTTAATCCTACTAGCGAAGAATGAAGAGCGACAACTTTTTAATTCAGATTTGACTATTTGTAGCATGAGAGAAAAATTCACGAGAACAACGAATAAATCTATTAGTACAACGGTGTCCTCAAACGACAAGGCGGACTAGTCTTCTGCAATAATATAAATGTACCTTCTATTTTTTAAAGCTTGGATAGCTGAAAGCGGACATAAAAGGTTGTTTCATAGCGTTATGTAGGATTAGCCTTTCTCTTTAATTAAGGATTTAATCCAAGGATGCTCTCGATTGAATCTTCCGGTTTTTTATATCAGCAAGCTAGACCCCTGAAAAGCTTGATACTTTAAGGTAGGAAAACCCATCCTCCTTGCTTGTTCCTAAGTCTTTTTCTTATCGCCTTATCTTTGTATTTTCTGTAATTCATTTCTCTTCTGTATGTGTACGCGTTTGTGTGAAAATAAAATAATACATTAACTAATAACTTGAACCCGTAAAGCTTAAATTTTGAACCAATGTACTATTTTTTTTTACTACAAAAATGGTATAACTTAATATAGATCATCATGAAACAGGAGAAATAAAGCATTCTAAAGATGTAAGGACTTGATGTAAAGCTTAATTCAACATGGGATTAAGAAAACACTCCAATGCTAGTTGTATTTCATGGTACATGCCAAACAACCAAATATTATGGTGTATTATAAACTCCAATTTTAAAAAGTAATCCAACCATAACAACTTATATTTTTTCTTCAAAAAATATCTTTCTAATTCTTATTTTCTAAAAATTAAATCAAAACCAAAGCCAAGGTGTCAACTTAGAACGAATGATATCTTCCTCTAAATTGAAGAGTTCGTTCGAGATAAAGTTTTTTGAAAATTCTAAAAACCGAGAATTTCCATTAAATCATTCCAATTGCTGTTCACACTTACTAATCCACAAATCATTTCTAATAGAATGAAGGAGGAGGAAGAACTTAAAGATCAACATAATGAAGTAGTAATCAGATACTATATGAACTTAAAACATTAAATTTTCTCATGGTTCCATTTTTCATGATATCGTGTTAATTTTTTAAAGAAGTTAATATACAACAACAACCCAGTAAAATCCCACAAGTAAGATATGGGGAGAATAGAGTGTACGCATACCATAAATGATATTTGAACATTTGCGAAAAGGTAGCACCTTTAAAGAAGTAAGCTTGAGATGCATTCCACAGATTTCACCAGAAAAGAAAAATGTGGTCAAAATGGAAATGCTATTTCTTTGTTAATTTTATAGACACTAGTAGTGTGGTTTCACTAATCGAAGTAGCTTGGACACTGAGGAATTGAAAAGAAAGGAAAGGATAGAGAGAAGTAGCTTCATTTTCTTTGTTTAGTTGGGGTGGCTTGAAGAAAACTATAAGAGAACAAGTTTTGAAACATATGTTTTTAGAGTCAGACTTCTCTATAACATTCTTATATAACAGCTATTCACTATAAAAGTCAAGTTTTTCTCGGAACTAATTTTTATATTATGTTACTCCCTCAATTTCTATTTAGATGAGGTAGTTTGACTCGACACAGAGTTTAAGAAGAAAAAAAGAGTTTTGAAACTTATGGTCTTAAAAGCTTAAAGGATAAAAATTTTGCGGGCCCATAACATTTGTGTGGTTATTCAAGGGTAAAATGAAGGGATTAAAGTTGAATTATTTCCAATTGTAGAAATTTGTCATTCTTTTTGGAACGGACTAATAAGGAAAGTGTGCTAATGGTATGCTAGAATCACGTGTTTTAGTCATAGTTTGTACTCCAATTACTGCATTTTACTAATGTTTGAACTTAAATGTTAGTGTATTGCATTTACTATGTGTTTTATGCCTTGTAGGAAGTGATTTCGAGTTATGAAGATAATTCGGAACTATCGAACAAGTTGGAGCTTTGAAGTCTGAGTAAAAGCCCAAGGGATTAAACCGGGATTGCGTTCGGGGGTCGCGAGCCAAGTCTTGATGTCAAAACGTGAAGAAAAGAATTTACTCTGTAAAAGTTGAATTGTTGCGCCGCACCATGCGGCACGACAATGTAATGTTGCTTCTGCCTGTCAAAACCTGCTCTCTGAACTTCTCCACAAGCGCCTCGCATGGGGTTTTTCTTTGAGTATTTGTCCTGTTCCGGCTTGAAAAAGGTAATTTCGCTTGGGCCCACTCCTACAGGGTATAAATATATCAAAAAGACGTTTTTGAAGGGACTTTGACCTTGGAAGCTTTGGGAGAGCATTGGTGGCAACAAGACACGGGATTCCATCTTCTTTCCGTTAATTCAATACGAGAGTTTGGATTGTAAAGTTAGATTGATGCTTTCTTATTCTTTAATTATAATTGTGATGACTTTCTCTATGATTATGGAGGAATTTCTCTTAGGGTTTGACGGATATGGTATTTTGGTAAATATTTGTGGATTTAAACTCTAGTTCATACTTGAATTCGTTTATGGAGCTTTGAATTGTTGCAACTTTATTCATCAGTTTATTTAATCGAAAGAGGAATATCTTGGTGGATTATCTTTGCATTATTTTGTTTTAATTCATTGATTCTCTTAAATAATTAGAAGAGCTTGTTGAATTGTGATTAAATCGAGTTAGGAGAATATTCGAAAGACGTTTTCCTAAGAACCAATCCATCAATGCATGCTTGCATACTTCACAATGCTTATATTAGTTCATCTCGTAGAGTTAATTTCATCGAGAGAGGAGTTTTGACTACAAGTTTGAACTAATTATCGAGTGAATTCGTGGGAATCATTAGAACATTAGAGTGAATAAAACTAGAGTTAAATCCCAAATAGTTATCTTGCACCTATCATGTCAACCCCTTATTCCTCACATTGATAAGAAACCAACTTTGCGATTCTCTAATTCCTTGCTGTCAATTGTCAATTACTTTATTTTAGTAGTTAAACTTAGTTCATAATCTGTTAACACAAGTATTGATGCTTTTGAATAGCAATTAAACCAAAAATTACTCGAACATTATCTCAAACCAATCCCTGTGGAGACGATATTATACTATATAATCTTTGATTAGCGAGCATCAATTTCGTGTTGTGTTTTGCGCTCGTCATGTGTCATCTAAATTGAAACAGAGGGAATATAATATATATATCTTGTATAATAGCACTTCACAATAACATTCAAAAAATATCGGAACAAACGAGGCTGTTATAGAGAGATTTGACTGTATTTGCAACAATTTCTCCTCTATCTTTTTTTAGATGACTGCAAATCCATCTTACCATCCCCATTTCCACAACATTTATCTTGTATATATGTTGAACCCGAGATACAAGAACTAAGCTCACATAGGAATAGGATATCTATTGAGGATTATTAACATGTTAGGGAGCTGAAAAAAAACACTTGATATTGCAGCTGAAGGATATAGCTGAGATTGCTATCTGATTAAAGCTGGCACTTGTGTTTTTGTACCTAAGGGGAATTAATTCTGACCTATTTTGCCATTTTCACAGTAAGTCAGGAAGGTTTGTCTGGTATAACAAGGTCAACAGAGGTAAATTAATTTGTCATAATCTGGTAATGCAAACCTGATGATAAATATCTCTTGCATTACACAGTTCTTGATCTACTGGTTTAAGTCGCCAAAGGATTCAGTTAATCAATCATTTCGTCAGAACCACACATTTCCAGAACCTAGTTTTACTATTATATCACTCCCTACTATTACTATTCAAGAAAACAGCTAGGTATCTTCAACTGCTGATGAAATAGATTCACACAGTAGCATTTACATTCTGAAAAATAGCGGGGCAGAAATAAACAGTTTACCTCTATATGATCTTAACCATTCAACAGTTGTCATTGCCCTCAAAACAAAATCATGTCGATCCCAATGCCAACCCCAAGGGTGACAATAAGCCAAAAATCGAAGGTACCTGGCAAATCATTGCAGCTTGCTTGAAAAGTTCAAGCTTGCAACAACTTCCGGTACCAGTATCTTAGTGCTTTTTAAATGTATCACAATGAATTATAGTACTAGTCGTTCTTACTAACAACACTACTTTTCTAATAAGGTCAAACAAAATCTCCACCGCTAGACTTATGCCATTCACTTTTGACTTCCTTCCACCTAAAGATAAAGCTAGAAGCTAAAACAATAGATCTCGATTCCAGGATAGCACTTGTGGGGCCTAATGGAGCTGGAAAGAGCACACTGCTTAAGCTGATGATAGGGGATTTACTCCCCACTGATGGCATGGTTAAGCGGCATAATCATCTAAAAATTGCGCAGTGCCATCAGCACTTGGCTGAGAAGCTAGACATGGACATGTCAGCTCTTCAGTACATGATAAGAGAGTACCCAGGGAATGAGGAGGAGAAGATGAGGGCAGCAATTGGGAGGTTTAGCCTCACAGGTAAAGCTCAAGTAATGGCTATGAAGAACTTGTCCGATGGTCAACGTAGTAGGGTGATTTTTGCGTGGCTGGCTTATAAGCAACATCACATGCTGTTGCTGGATGAGCCAACCAACCATCTTGATATCGAGACAATTGACTCACCAGCAGAGGCATTGAATGAATGGGATGGTGGGATGGTTCTAGTTAGTCATGATTTTAGGCTCACAAACCAGGTTGCCCATGAGATATGGCTATGTGAAAATTAGGCTGTGCCGCGGTGGGAGGGTGACATCATGGACTTCAAGAAACACTTGAAAAAGAGGGCCGGATTGGACGAGTGAAGCAGATATTCTTGATGTTATATTAGAATGGGATGGTACCACTGTTTCCTCTTGGTCGTTCGGCACCAAGGGTAACAGTGAAATGTCATCAGGTCCATCAGGGAAGCTGACGGGGAGAAAGTAAAGATTTTTCACCAGTAAGACCTACTAATGTTAAAGCTAAGACCATGCCTAGAGCTGGTGCTAGAGAGAGGAAGTGATCAAACCGTGGTCACCATATGAATCTCTGGTTATTTTTTTGGCTTAGTTCACTATTTGTATTGTCCATTTACTCTGTTTACATATTCTGGAGAGGATTCATGGCAGCATTTTTCTTATGTTAACATCATGTTTGTTATCTACTGCTATTTATTGTACTTCAAATTTTGGGATTCTGGAAGCTATTGTGGATTTAATTTTTTTTTTTTTTTTTAAAAAAAAAAAAAGTGAAATAATAGGTTGCCTTCTCACTGAACCCCTCCCTGGCAAAAATATCTCACAGGCATTCGTCTTTTGTTGGGGGAGGGATATCTGAAAAGAAAAGGGTAGGATGGCCTGATGAGGAAAGAAAGAATGCAAGGATTGATAAAATAATGTTTGAAGCTTTCAAGAACGACTAGTCCGGATGTATTTCAGAAACCTTAGCAATTGCAAAACGAAATATGACAGAAGTTGAGATGAAATTTAGTTAGTTGTTCTAAGAAAATAATTTGAATGGAGATATGCAAATAAACAGTTCTCAACAATATGATGGTAAAAGGTTCTATTTTGAACTCTATAAAGAAAAGATCACATTTATACTAGACGACGCTTACCTCATATAACATCATAAGGCGTTCAATAAGAAACTGACAAAAGTTCCATCGTGCAAAAGCTGACTTCAGCCAATGAATTCACATATCTCCTTTACCTTCATTCTTCAAAGAATGTTGACACACAGATGACAACACCGAGCAAACTAGTTGGATTTCCTGAAGAGACCGACCAAACAGGAATGCGACTTTACAGTCCCAAACTATCACTCGTCATTAAAAAATTTCATGAGAATGGGAGATTGTATTTAAATCTTAATACTGTGTAATTGAAAGAGACGTACCAATATAAATCAACCATATTGCCGAACCTGACCCTCCCTGTTGCCAACAAATGAAAAATAGGGAACAAATAACAAGCTTTAATGTTACCGTTTTATTTCGCAGCCACCAAATCTGCAGTATCACCCAATATCTCAAACATCCAGAGAAATGTGTGGTGGGGGTGGGGGTGGGGGGGATCTGAGCAATCTCAGGTCTTTTATCGCTCTCCTGTGCATATCTGTTCTTATTTCCCAGAGGCTCAAAATTGTTCTATGTATTTTCAGCCTTTTCACAAGCATGACATTAATGGAATGATTTTCTATGTATAAGAATTTATTAGAAACCATATAAAATATGCGAAACAACAGGACACATCCAAGAAATAGAAAAGATGATCCACAGGCAGAGGAATGATGTTTCCAAAGTTTAACTTTCTATATCAAACTCAGAAATTCATAGATAAACTGTTACAAAAATAAAATCAATCTTCATATGATCCATGAACAAAAGTGGAATTAACAAACACCTAAGCGAGGTATGTACCGTTTTCACTTAGTTATCTACCCTCGGACTTGACCAATTGCGAGAAAACCCTACTCATGGAAACACCAGAGAGATCATCCAAATTTGGTGATTCGATCCGAGCAGCAGAAGCACCAGCATCAACATGACTGAAATCATTGACTTGCGGAGAGAGCTCGCCGATAAGGATGGTACTGTTTTCTTCAGGATCATCTTGAATGACAGCCTCTTGAAGTTGAAGTGCATACTCCAGATTCCAAAGCACATCGCCCATTGATGGTCTGTCAACACCAAAATCAGCTAAGCATTTCTCTGCCGTTTCTCCAAACTTCCTGAGGGAATCTGGTCTTATTTTGCCTTTAAGATTGGGATCTATGATTTGTTCCAATTGTCCTTTCTTCTGCCACTTCATTGCCCATTCAGCTAAGTTGACCATCTCCCTCGGAAGAGATGGATCTATGACAGGCCTAGCACAAAGAACTTCGAATAAAACAACACCAAAAGAATAAACATCAGATTTTTCTGTGAGCTGTTGCCTTCTAAAATATTCAGGATCTAGGTAGCCAAAGCTTCCTTTCACGGCTGTGCTAACATGGGTTTGATCAAGCTCAGGCCCTGTCTTCGAAAGGCCAAAATCAGCAACTTTTGCCATAAAACTCTCGTCAAGTAATATGTTTGCAGACTTGACATCACGATGTATAACAGCTTTAGCGTAACCAGTATGAAGGTAGTGTAGACCTCTAGCTGACCCGATGCATATCTCCAGCCTTTGCTTCCAGCTCATACTCGGGAGATCTGAACCATACAAATGGCTCTTGAGGGTCCCATTCTCCATGTACTCATAAACTAGAATCATCTCATTTTTTTCATCACAGTATCCCATCAATGAAACAAGATGCCGATGGCGGAACTGAGAAAGCATCTCAATTTCCGTTCGGAACTCTGCAAGACCTTGTTGGGACTTGGGATTACCCCTTTTCACAGCCACCTTCGTGCCATCACACAAAACACCCCTGTATACCTTCCCAAAGCCACCTATTCCAATGACCAAACTCTCGTCGAAGTTGCTAGTTGCTTCCAGCAAAGCTGGAAACGGAACGCGATAACTCAAGTTTGAAGCAGCACTTATGGTTGTTCCGTTTGAATACTTGCTTCCCATGGTGTGCGAATTGCCACCATTAACAGATAACGGAATCCATATTTTTGACTGGGCAAGCTGTTCCTGCTTTTTCCTTCTATGCATGCAAAATAAGATGCCAACCATCAGCAAAATAAGTGGTACGCCTACACTCACACCCACGATCACTCCGACATTCTTCTTTGCCCTTGAACTAGGGTTAGTAGGAATAGAAGCTACCTGACTAAGGCTGCCCTGTGAATTATTCAACTTCAGAAGTTCCAATCCATTTAGAAAGGCGTCAGGAAAACCGCTCCTAGTGGACGGGCCAACACTAATGTTAAGCCTGTTACTTTTAGCGGGTGGAGTAACATAATCGTTGAAAAAAGCTGTGGCCAAAAAGCCCTGAACTTTCTGACCAGGATCAAAATCATTAGCCACATTCCAGGAGTTGACATAAATGTTAAATAGCAGCTGATTGGCAGCTGTACTCACTATGTCGCAGAAGTGTAATCGAATGAAATATTGGAAGTCAGGTTCCACATCGAACGTCCAGGTCACATTAAAATTAGCATTCGGATCATTACCAGTATCAGCCACATTCATCTTACTGCAAGTACCATAAACTGTCTGTGGTGCAATATCTGGTGTTGCTCCATCCTGTGGATATTTCACAGAGGCAATCTTATTTATTGACTTAGCAGAACTCGGCTGCGTCAAGAAACTTTGATCAGTAACCCAAGTTCTCCAAAGTGTATCATTATCAAATGACACCAGAGATCCGCCCATGTTTACCCTTGCAACTGTTTCGAGAGCCTGTGCATACATACCACTAAATGTCCCAGCTGGACTAATGGTGGAGGCATCATCAGTAATAAGGATATCAGGTACAGAGACAACTTCCAAAGCATTTACATATGCAAACGAATAACTCAAAGGAGATATCATGATCACAAGGTCCCTCGAGGTCACGTTAACAGAAAATTCTTTGACAGTAACATTTTTGGGAGTGAAATTTCCAAGAAGAACATTCTGTTGAGTGGAAACAGAGAAAGTTGCTTTGCTCATATCATAATCTTGGTAAACAAATGGATAAAAATAAAGGCGGATCCAATGCCTCCCAACTTGGCTGATTGGGAATTTATAGCTAGATCGTTGAGTGAAAATTCTAGCAGTTTGATAAAGAGGTGAATCATCAGCTTTTGTAATTGAATTTGAAGGGGTATCAGCCAATATATTTTGTGACGTTGAAAGAAACTTAGCAGCTGATTTATCAGCCATAAAAACCCTATTACCAACATTAGTATCCTTATTTGATCCACAATCTATTAAGAAATTATCAGCAGGATCAAAACCAGAAACACACAAAACTCCCAACACCAATAAAAACAAACTCTTCACTAACAATCCAAAATCCCAAGTTTCCTTCATCATTCAAATCCCAAAAAAAGACACAAACTTTGACGTAAAACCAACAGTTCTTGAAAAGTAACAGTAACACAAAGAACTAAATATCACCTATTTCACCCTATAAGCTAAAGAAACAGCAGCAGAAGGGTAAAGATGTCACCTTTTTTAATCAAATCAGCTCCAAGATTGAGAAAAAAGAGAACCCCAGATCAGTAATGAACAAATAGAAGTCAAATTAGAAGAAATTTTCTTGAGGGGTACCAAAGAACATATTTTTCAGATACAAAGAAGACAAGAAAATGATTTTTTTTTCGGGTACATTAACAGCCTAAATCTAGCTAAGAACAGGCAGGTTAGATGCTTTAGCTGAATAGACTACCCCAGATACAAACAAAATAATACAATTTTAAATCAAGAAAATAAATCTTTTTTTTTTTTTGCTCAATAGTATACAAATTATCTAGTGTGAACACTAGTAATTCATATAAATATATCTTTTGAGGGTTTTTCTTTTTTGGTTTTGGGGGGTGGGGGAGGTTGACCTCTTCTGAAGAGTAAAGAGCAGCACTTTCATGGACAGTGAAGAAGAGAGAGAAAATAAGGTGCATAAGTGTGAAACAGTAACAGACGATATTTATTTACAGGAGTAAAGATTTATGGGGGACTGTATAATAAAATATAAATAAAGAAGATAGCTCAAGTAGTGGAGCATTTCACTCTTTGTTTTAATACGTTATTTTTTAAAATTAAAAAACAAAAATCATTTGTAGACATCATGACGAATCAAGCTCACGTGAGATTTGGGCTAACCGTAACAAAATACAAATAAAGAAAGCAGATAGCTCAATTTGTGGAGCAATTCACCCATTGTTTTAATACATTACTTTTTAAAATTAAAAAACAAAAATTATTTATAGACATCGAAATTTTAATGTATCAAGTACATATGAAATTTGAGCTAAATTCTAGTCTATTAGAGTTGTTTGAAGGCTACTCTACAAAAACTTACTTTGGAGGCTACTTTATTCTAACTCTGGGTCACTGCTATAAAGAAGATTACATATTCTCTTAAAAAGGGATCTCGAAAATTGAGATCATCTCAACAATTCCATAAACTTTTGGAATATATACAAAGATATCAAATATACGATCTCGAAATTCCATAAAAATTCCTGGACTATTCATAAAGAGATCAAAGGCATCAAATATTGTCTTTCTCAAAAGCCGTCGAAGTGATCAACAGATGTTCTTCCTTTTCATGGGGATCAAATATATCCCAATTAAGGAAGTTCACATCATCTTACATTCGAGAAATACGCTGCTAAGATCCTTGAATTACGGATAACATATCGAAGGGGAATAATCAAGAGATAAACAAAATTTCACACGCATTATTTATCAATGAAATTATATTTCTTCATATTTATATTGTGGTTGCAATTTATTTTTATATCACAAATAATTTGTTGCAAACAAATTGGCACGCCCGGTGGATCAGTTCTGTCCTTCATCTCTTCCTCCTCCAAATCGAAAACTACAAGTTTCAAAATCAACTGCTGCGATCGCCTTCCGAAAGAGTAATGATGTTCCAAGCAAGAACGTTATCGCAACAACCACCACATATGTTGATCTTAGCCATGCTGGCCTAACCACTCAATGTATATTAGTGACTGGATGGATTCGAATATTTCACCTCCTTGGAGATTGGCGAAAAAGAAAATGATGACCACAATTTTTGGGGGTAATTCCCTATCAAAGCAGTTTTTCATCAAAGCTACAAAACTACTAGAAGGATGCACCTGGCAAAAAAAAATTGTAAAGCAGCAATGGATAGACGAACAAAGTAATCCCTCACCGTAACTGCAAAATCAAGAGAACTCTCGAGTGGTCTTTCATTAAAGTCGCATGCCAAAGGAGGGGATGAACGTTGCATTAAGATGTTCGTAACATGCAGCGGAAGACAATAACAATCTTCGAAAGATCTTTTTATGTTTAAAATTTATTTACATGTCAAAAATCGGAGTTAAGACGTATCTGGTGAAGAAAGTCTCGTTTAAAAAATTCTTCGATAGTGCGAAGACTCTATGCGTATCCACACCGAGACCAATCCTTGCTATCAACTCTTTGATCAATGAAACTGGCGAACAAAATATTACGCTGAAATTTTTCTTAAAAATCTCAACTCAATAATAGAAGAACAAGAAACACTTTTCTTGTAATAATATTTTCTCTCTTGGCTTGTTTGCACTCTCACTTTCACAAAGTGATTTATCTTCTCGTGAATTGCTAATGCAAATTTTGTCCATCACCCTTTATATAATCATCTTTAATCCCTTTTCCTATTTGGTAGAAGTAATAATTTGCTTTAGGTAAAAGTTTATTCCAAAAATAAATTTTATAGAATTTTCTTGGAAAATATCGATACTATTCATAATAAGATTCTGACGACGTGTGGCCCTAACTAGTCCTTATGGACTTTCACGTTGCTAATCTAATTCTAAGTTGGACACTGTATACGTCCTTTATGGACTTTGCAATTCCAATTTCAAATTGGTAAGAATAAATTAATATTATATACATAATTTTATGTCAATCAATATAAGTTTATTTTATATATATCACACATATATTTTAACCAAAAGATACAATATAATTTTCTATTCTAAATAAAAAATTTTAATTTGTTCACAATATTAAACTGTGCTAGCAAAGAATATACTAATATTTCATTTGGATGAATAAAAAAATTTATTTGATTAATCAAATTCTTTAATTTAATTATCAAATAATAAAGTGAGTAATCCTTTAGCAAAGATCATAACACTCATTAGTGTGTGACCCCATAGGTTCATTACTAAGCTGGTAGTAAATTAATCACATCAATATACTAATCAAGGGTGGAGTCTAGCAACACTGCTTAATGACCGGATAGCATGAAGTATACAATGTACTCTCAAGATCCCATAAAAGAATAAAGTAATCCTTCTGTCCTTGTAGCTCTGAGTCACCCTAGGGTATGGTTCAACTGTCAAATCCTAATATGCGACCATTGAATGACCTAAGAAACGCTTTTCTTCTTTCATTCAATCGCGCTGGCCAAGGTCTTAGTCTGGTCGTTTATAATTCATGACAACATGGAGCTTAAACTCATTAGCAAGAGTTGACAGATTCCATCTTGATCAATCACTATTCTACAAGTATTAATCGTACCCAATATCCTTTCAACTATCGCCCTAGGACCATAGGTGTCTAGTATCAAAGTACAATAAATAACTTGTCAATTACTATGACGATCTCATGTCAAAGGAAACTTTTATATCACATTCTTCAAGAGAATATCCTATTGATAGTTTATCGTAATTCCAACCATTAGGAATTATCCACTGAGTCGGTTCAATGATCATATTTCTATATGCATCATCTATCTATGTAATTTAGTTAATGAGATCAACTAATCTTTATCACATAAAGACGACCACATAAATATTGATCTAACCGGATTACTAATGTCCAAATTAATAATCCTGCGATCAAGAACAAAATTTAGATTAAATTATAAGAAACTTTACTCTCATTATCATGATCTCCATCACGATGACAAGTCTCGAAATTCAATCAAGGACCTTATCAAATTAATCAAGCAATTGATAATAATGATAAAAGAATATCCAATGCGATATATTTTCATATCAAATAACGTTCACAAAAATATATTCAAATCATCAATTATGAAAATAGATCTATGGCATATCTACTATATTCCTATAGGGGATGCTCCAAATATTATTGCGGTAGACGTGGAACTTCAAAATAAATTGTGAGACGCTGCCGAAGTCAAGTACTGTCTCGTGAGAATTACCTCGTAAAAATGATGGTTGGAAACCTCACTTTGCTGGAGTCAAAAATCAAGTGCAATTATCATTGGGCTCTAATGTGTGCTTGGCCACGTCAATTTTTCAAGTTATAAAATTGAGCAGCTAGGAATAAACGAACGGAAGTAGCATAGTCCATGTACAACAAGGAATTTTGCAAAGTCCATGTACAACAAAGAATTAAGTTACTACAATTTGTGCTGCGTGAAAGGAAATTATTTGTATCATGGAGTTATTACTCAAATATAATTTTGGAGAAAGACAGCTTCTTCATTGAACACAAAGACGACAGAAGTCCATGTGACCAAGAAGTGACGCAATGCAAAGAAATCTACTATCCTGGTACTTCAATTCTTGTTTCTCATTTCGACTAGTCCATGCCGACAAGCCTTGAAGTAGAGGGTATTTATAAACATCGAAGTTTTAATAGATCAAGCCCGTATGAAATTTGAGCTAAATCCGAGTCTATTAAGGTTGGAAGGCTACTCTATCAAAACCTACCTTGGAAGCTACTCTATCTTAACTTTGGGTCACTCCTATAAAAAGGATTACATATCCCCTTAAAAGAGATATCTCGAAAATTGAGATCATCTCAACAATTCCGTAAGCTTTTGAAATATGCACAAAGAGATCAGATATACGATCTCAAAATTTCATAAAATTTCATGGAATATTCATAGAGATCAAAGGCATCAAATATTGTCTTTCTCAAAGCCATCGAAGTGATCAAGGGATATTCTTCCTTTTCACGGGGATCAAATACATCCCAATTAAGGAAGTTCGCATCATTCTACATTCGAGGAATACGCCGCTAAGGTCCTTGAATTACAGGTAACAAATCAGATGGAAGAATCAAGGGATAAACAGAATTGTACTCGCATTATTTATCAATAAAATTATATTTTTTCATATTTATATTATGATTGCGATTTATTTTTATATCACAAATAATTTATTGCAAACATCATTTTTTATGGTATATTTGGTAAGGGGTTCAGAAAATATTTTTTAATTTTTTCCGGTGGTTGGTCGACTTCGCCATGGAAGTAGGAAAATAAGTTCCAGAAATAATATTTCAAGTTGAATGTCTCTTCCTCACCCTCACCCAGCCCATGTCCTCAATCCCCTGGCTCGCCCCTATCACCCACCCCCA
>MCJB01015763.1:88133-110878 GCA_002018475.1 Nicotiana obtusifolia | reverse complement strand
CCTCATGCTCCCTCACCCTATGCTCCCTCACCCACCCCCACCCAACACCCCAAATCCCCCGGGCACCCCTAGCATCCCCAACCGCCCTCCTCAACGACCTCAACTTCTTAACTTGGTCATGTCCCCATAGTGTTTGCTTAGGTTAGATATAAATACTCTTGAGGCAATACTTTTTGCTTATTAATGAAATATTAGTAAATTAGTTAGAAAACTATTTATTTTAAGTTTGATCGATGATTGGGTTAAAGTGTTCCTTCCAATTTTATTGAACCACTAAAAATGTAATCGGACAATTACGTAATATTAGTATAGTGATGCACATGCAGTATACCTAACTTTTTCTATATCCTTCCAATTTTATTGAACGAGTTTGACGAGACAATGCTTGATTTTGACGTACTAATCTTTGCTGAATTTGTGCTAAGTTGGCGAAAGTCTTTTCATTTACAATCCTGTAAAATTGTCATTTGATTGACTAAATCAAATTACTAGTCACTATAGAAAGCAATTTGACAGTAAAGTTGGACCAACCACTTCACTTAGCTAAACTAGGGCAAGTTATTCTTTAATTTATTAGTAACACTAAGATGACATTTGGTGGTTTGTTCACATCAATTCAATAATTTCCACCCATAATCGATTGCTTAATTAATATATAATTAACATCAAAGGAAGCTCACTCCAACTCCACTTTCTTTAGATTTCATTCCACTTTCACGTGTACCTCATGATTTTGATTTTGGGGCACGTGCATTCTCATATATGCTATTTAGAGATTAGCTAGTATTACGTTTGTCTTGAAATTTTAAATTAAAAATTTTAATTTCAGAATAATTTAAGATATTTTTGTCCTGAAATTTTGAACTGAGAAACTAAAATTCAGAACGCATTGACTAATTTCTAAATAGTAGTTTTCTAGAGCAGTTATCTGGTGTCATCTTTTAACTACTCCGAAATTATAAATCTGGTTACAAATAAATATTGTTTGCTTTTCTTTTGGTTTTTAAAATTTTACTAATCGTCAACTTTGTATTTACAAAACTCAGCTAGGCCGCGTTGAAAACAAACAGAACAAAACTCAGCTAAGTCAAACATGTAGAGAGAAAAAAATCGTTATCCACAGGTCATGGAATTTTTTTTTTTTTTTTTTTTTTTGAATTGTATTCAGAGCTCATTTAATTTCCTATTTGAGAAAACCGTACATCACTTTCTTTTACTTTGTCCAATATTTTAGCGTCGTATGAAACTTAAGTATACATTTCGCATATATACTAAATTTCACCTCTTCCTAAAGAAAGAAAGAATGGAAAGGAAGAAAAAGAAAAGAACAAAAACAACTTCAGAGTACAATCAAGGCAAGAGGTAACTGGTAAAATATGTTCATATTTAATGATCGCGTGAGAAAGCAACGCGTGGAGCCAAAGACAAAACCCGAAGGTAATGATCTCGCTTGTCATCAAAGAGAATGATACTTATAAAGACAAAGTAAATGCCGTCATCCGGTAGCATTAAATGAAGAATATTCTAAAGCATTAAATGCATGATCCGTTATAAAGAATATGGCATTCATTGACTACCGTTACACATTTCTCAATGACCCTCATAATTGTCATTAAAGATGAGCTTGACCGTAGGACCTTGTTCCCTAGGTGTAACTATAAATAGTGAGCTCTATCACATTGTAAAGGGACGAATTTTCTGACAAGCATATACTATACTGTATCAAAAGCTCAATAACATTTTTACTTTCTTGCTAATTTATTTTGTTCTTACTGCCTCCGGTAGCTCTGCGCTTGAGATTAAGATATCTGTCGTTTCATTTCAATTTCAAGGCTAAGTCTTACATTTTTATCTAATTCATCTATTGATTTTGGATCAAATCGATTCACTTGTCTATAAACCACGTATAAATTCAATTGTACCGTTTTACGGGTAGACAGTTTGGCGCCTACCGTGGGGCATAGACAGTCGTGTAATTGAATTGATCCCTACATCTGTTACTAACTTATTTGATTATGTGTTCTTAGCAAAAAAATGGCAGATAATGGTATCAACAACACACACAACATTGAAGCCCAGGGAAATCAGCCTCAGCACGAAAATTCCGTCAGTAATACTTGCAACGAGGGGAACAAGGCCATGCCGGTTCATGGAGGGAAATATCCACGACATGTTCGAGAGGCGACTCCTAATGATGCAGAAGACGAGCACGTCATCGAAACAGTAAGAATCTTGAAGGAGCAACAAGAGGCCACTATAGGCCATCTCATATGGCAAGATCAGGTCATGATGGAACTGAAGCAGGTGTTGTTGGGTACTTCCAACAACGCGAATGGACGAGGTCCAGTTCCTCCTGGTGCTCCCACAAACCAAACAATGCGAAGGGTCGATAACAACACCCCGAGGGCGAGGTCGATTTCGATGAGACTAGGGGGAACGGTAGCGGTCCCGACAACAACAATGAAAATGATCCTTTCAAAATCGAACTCATGAGATTTATGAGGGAAATAAACGCCCGAATGAATCAAATTTCGGGCGCACCACCAGTACTAAAAGGACCGGAATCGAAGAAGTACACCCAACTGCTGTTCAAACCGAGCGCAGCACCAGTGTTGATCCCGAATCAGTTTAAAATGTCAGACGTGCCAAAGTATGATGGAATTTCAGATCCTCAGGAGCACGTCACCACCTATACTACGGCGGTGAATGGGAACAATTTAACACCCCACGAGATCGAGTTAGTTTTATTGAAGATTTTCGAGGAGAGCCCTACAAAGGGAGCCCTGAGATGGTATTCGCTCTTGCCCGAGCACTCTATAGACTCATTCGAGATGCTCGCTGACTTTTTCATCAAGGTCCATGCCGGGCCAAAAAGGTACAGGCCCGAAAGGCCAACATATTCAGGATTACACAAAGAGAGTCCAAGTTGCTGCGGGAGTTTGTGACCAAATTCCAGAAGGAAAGAATGTTGCTACCGGTCGTACCAGACGAATGGGCAACTGAAGCATTTACCAAAGATTTGAATCTAAGAAGTTCTGACGCTTCTTGGAAGTTTAAAGAAAGGTTGCTCGAGTTCCAGGCAACAACTTGGGCTGATGTTTAAAACAGGTATGAGTCTAAGATAAGGATTAAGGATGATCATTTTGGTTTCCCGGCGTCAACCAAGGGTTGGGATTGAGAGAAGAATAAAGATAAATCGAGAGATGATTTCGACATAGATCAACGTTTTTCAAGAGGTCTGTTTCTGCTTTATGAACGGGCCAAAGGACGCGGCAAAGGTTTCTGGTCAGCGGATAGGTTCGCTACCGATAGGAGAATCGATCGCGGCCGAAATAACAGGTCGTTGCAGAACAAGGAAACGTCAAGTTCTCAAGATTCTTCCTACCCCAAGCTTTCCGAATATAACTTCAACGCCTGCATAGTGGAGTTGGTGTCGGCTATGTGGAACATTAAAGAAGCACGGTTCCCGAAGCAAATGAGATCCGATCCCAGCCAAAGGGATCCTAATTTGTGGTGTGAATACCACAGGACAGACAATCACCAGACTGGGGACTGCCGGCATCTACGCGAAGAGGTGGCGACATTGCTGAAAAACGGCTATCTTATAGAATTTTTAAGTGATCGGGCTAAAAACGACTACAATCCAATCGTGATAATGCGGAACCTTCAAAAGCAGGAGAAGATTTCCCATGCCTGACGATCAACATGATTTTCGGGGGGGAACGAGATTAATGGGATTACATTCTCGACAACAAAAAAGACGAAGGTGTCAGTGACCCACAGCAAGAGACTCCAGGAAGTCATTGAAGACGGTATTACTTTCATGGAGGAAGACACAGATGGATTGCTGCTACCGCATAATGATGCTTTGGTAATTTCTTTAAATGTCTTAGATTTTTTAATTAAACGTGTCTTGGTAGACCCAGGAAGTTCGGCAAACATCATACAATGGAGGGTGCTGGAGCAAGTCAAGCTCACTGGAAGCATCATTCCGGCTACAAAGCTCCCCGCCGGTTCAACCTAGCAAGTGTAACAATCCGAGGAGAGATCCTGCTGCCCCCAAATGCCAAAGGGGTGATGAAGACGACCCTTTTCTAGGTGGTAGATGGCGATATGGGTTACAACATCATCCTAGGAGACCATGGTTGCACGAGATGAAGGCTATGCCATCAATATATCATCAGTTGCTCAAATCTCGACTCCCGAGGGAGTTAAACAAATAAGAGGTGAAAAACCCACAGCAAGGGAGATGAATGCAATATCAATTTCCAGTAGCAAAGTGAAGGAGCACACGACATAGAAATTACAGGAACCGGCGCCTGCTCCCAAGCCAAGCGAAGTCAACCAGGGGGAGGAGTTGTCGGAATCCTATCAGGTACCAAGATATTTCCAGGTACTAGAAGAAATGGACACAACAAAGTCCACAACGAAAGAACTTGAACAAGTCGCATTGTTTGAAAAGTTCCTGGAGAGGAGGTTTCACTTGGGGACAGGACTGCACCCCAAACTCAAGTTTGGATTTATTGAATTCCTTAAATGTGATGTCGATTGTTTTGGCATGATCGCATGCGGATATGACAGGTATCCCGAGTCGTACACAAACTAAGCTTTGATCCCAACATCCCTTTGGTAAGATAGCAAAAACGTCTTACTGTCGAGGTCAGAAACAAATTTGTCAAAGAAGAGGTAACTCGCTTGCTCGATATCGGTTTAATCGGAAAGGTAAAATATCCCGACTAGCTAGCTAATGTAATGGTAGTTAATAAATTTCGCATGTGCGTAGACTATAAGGACTTAAATAAGACGTGCCTAAAAGACTCGTTCCCATTGCCAGACATTGATCAAATGATTGATGCAATGGCCAGGCACGAGTTAATGAGTTTCCTCGATGCCTACTCGGGGTACAACCAAATCAAGATAAACCCGGCGGATCAGGAAAAAACTTCGTTCATAACGAACTTTAGCACATATTGTTACAATGTGATGCCTTTCGGGCTAAAGAACGCCGAAGCCACTTATCAACGGCTTGTGAACACAATGTTTGAGAATCAAATAGAAAAAAAACATGGAATTTTACATAGATGATAAGCTTGTTAAGTCTTTGAACGCAGGTGATCATCTTAAACACTTGGAAGAAACTTTTGACATCCTAAGAAAGCATAACATGAAGCTTAACCCCGAGAAGTATGCGTTCGGGGTCAACTCCGGTAAGTTCCTGGAATTTCTGGTGTCACAAAGGAGGATCGAGGTTAACCTCGATAAAATCAGACATCAAAGACATCTCAGACAAGCTATCTAGCGTAAAAGAGGTTCAAAGGCTAACAGGGAGATTGGCTGCTCTGAGCAGATTCATTTCCCGGTCTTTGAAAAAGTGCCACCATTTCTTTGCACTTCTCAAGAAGAAGAATAACTTTGAGTGGACACCGTAATACTAGCAGGCTTTGAAGGATCTGAAAAGGTAGTTGCCAAGTCCTTTGTTATTGTCAAAACCGTAAGAAGGGGAAAAACCACTGATTTGCTTAGCAGTCTCGAAGGTTACGGTAAGTGTTGTTTTAGTCTGTGAGAATGAATGACGCAATCTCCTATTTATTACGTTAGTAAAAGTTTAACGGGAGCAGAAACGCGCTACCCACATCTAGAAAAATTGGCCTTAGCCCTTGTAGTAGTCGCTCGAAAGCTAAGGCCTTATTTCTAATGTCACCCGATAGCTGTGATGACCACTTTTTTCCTACGGAATATTCTTCATAGACCTGAACTCTCAGGTAGAGTTGCCAAATGGGCCGTCGAAATGAGCGAATTTGATATAGAATACAAACCCAGGACTGCAATTAAGTCGCATGTTTTCGCCGACTTTGTGGCCGATTTCAGTCCAGGACTTTTACCTCTGGCTACCAAAGAAGCAATAATGGTGTCGAAATCGACGTCAGGAGTTTGTACCTTATTCATAGACGGAGCCTCCAATGTGAAAGGGTTCGAGCTCGGCATAATATTAACCTTGCCTTCGGGAGAAACCCTAAGGCAGGCTATAAGAATTGTTCCTTTCACAAACAATCAAGCGGAGTATGAAGCTTTGATTGCAGGGCTCGAATTGGCCCGGGGACTGGACTCTGAGGTCATAGAAATCAAATGCGACTCCCAGTTAGTGGTAAATAAGGTTTACGAGATCCTCGAGGCCAAGGAGAAATGCATGCAACAATATGCAATGAAGGATCAGGCTCTGCTCGCTCGGTTCCGGGAGTGGTCAATCACGCATATCCGGAGGGAAGATAATGCAGAAGGAGATGCACTAGCTAACCTTGGCTCATCTACGGAAATGAAAGGATCAGACTCAGGTGCGGTCGTACAACTTATGCACTCGATACTGGACACATATAGTTATTACGAGATAAACGCGACTAATTTGATCTGGGACAGGAGAAATGAAATTATTGACTGCCTCGAATACGGGAAATTGCCTGAAGATCCTAAGGCATCTCGGGCACTGCGCACTAAAGCAGCTCGATACAACTTCACGGGTGTTCAATTGCACAGAAGATCTTTCTAAGGCCCGTTGGCCCGATGTTTGGGGCCTCCGAAGCTAATTATGTTATGCGAGAAGTCCACGAAGTGAACTGCGGAAATCACTCAGGCGTAGATTCCTTAGTACTAAACTTAATAAGGGCAGGATATTATTAGCCCTGATGGAACAAGATGCCAAAGCTTATGTTAAAAAATGTGATAAATGCCAAGCTACTCGCCGTTGGTATATCAACCGACAGATCAATTGCACTATGTTCTGTCATCATGATCGTTCATGTAGTAGGGAATGGATATTGTCGGACCACTGCCACTGGCCCCCGGAAAGCTAAATGGGTTGAAGCAGGTCCTTATCAGAAGATCGGCGAAGGTAAAGTGGTAAATTTCTTGTGGGAGAACTTTTTGTAGATTTGGGATACCAAAGAGATAGCCTGCGACAGCGGACCACAATTTATAGGCACAAAGGTCACAAAGTTCCTCGAAGACTTGAAAATCAAGAGGATCACATTATCACCCTATCACCCGAGCGCAAACGGCCAAGCAGAATTAACGAACAAGATGATTATAGAAAATCTCAAAAAGAGATTAGAAGCAGCTGAAGAAAAATTGCCGAAGAGCTACCAGGTGTACTATGGGCATACCGAACAATGGCCAAATAGAGCACGAGGGGAGGCTCCTTTTTCTTTTGTATATGGGACAGAAGCCCTGATCCTGGTGGAAGTAGGAGAACCTACCCTAAGGTATTTCCTGGCAAACGAAGAAGAAAACAATGAAGCAATGTTAGTCAATTTGGATCTACTCAACGAACGTAGGGACTTAGCGCATGTAAGGATGGCAACCCACAAATAGAGAATTCAGAGATATTACAATCGAAGAGCCAACCTCCGTTATTTCAAAGTAGGAGACTTGGTTTTAAGGAAAGTAACTCAGAACACCCAGGAACTCAATGCGCGGAAGCTAGGTCCAACATGGGAAGGCCCCTACCGGGTTTAAGCTGTCACTGGAAAAGGCTCATATTAGTTTGAGAATCAAGATAGAGAAAAGTTGCCAAACAGCTGGAACGTGGCACACCTAAATAGATACTATTACTGATGAACATCACCTGTATTGAAAGTATGTGCTGCATTCATTTTCCCTTCGTCCAGTTTTTGTCCCAATTGAGTTTTTTTCTGGCAAGGTTTTTAACGAGGCGGCAATGGAAAGCATACCACGAAGGAAGCTTCAACAGCAGTAATAAGACCTTTAAATGACAAGGCACGCAAGCAAAGAACCACTACAGAGCGATTAGATAGTCTTTTGCACGATAGCAAAGTTCCTACCGGGAAGTTGAGTTGGCTGTCGAACAGAGATTACCCGACCATTCACAAGTTCTAGCCACTGGGATATTAGATAATATTTGGCTGGATAGCATAAATTCCTAAGGGGAAGTGAAGTTTTTATCGAACTGAACATTATTTAGCAATTCACTAGTGGAATCCTCGAAGGTGTAAAACTTCCAGTGTTCAAATTCGCGTTCTTTGCATTCGAACACTGAGAGAAATGATATAAGGATACGGCAATAGCAACTGCCACGTCGACCGGGATTCGAAACACAAAAACATAGTTGTATCATGGGGACTGTGGACTGGGCGGCCAGCCCCATAGAAACAAGTTGTACAAGTCAGCCACAATAAATGGCAATTTCTTTTTAGCGCAACGAATGCTTATGTACTTTTGAAAATGGAAGAAATAAAGTAAAGTCCTTTTATTTCTATCTTATTTCTTATCTAAACAATGAATTTATTTTATCGTTTGAAAGTTAAACAAGTACTTCAAATGCTAGTGCCATAATGAACAAGAGACGTCCTTTTCAAGAGCACTGTAAACATAAGAGGGCTCTCTCTTATGAAAATTCTCACGTTAAAGGGTTGGTTTCGGAAGAACTTATGCTCGAAATCCAAATGCTTTCGGGGGAAACACACCCGAAGCTACATTGGGAGGAAAATACACCTAAAGCCTTGCACAATTAGACGCAAACGGTAAAACTTGCGCAAACACTTAAACGAAAAAATACCCAAAGAGTAAAACCTACGCAAATACTTAAACGAAAAAGACGCAAAAAGCAAACTTGCGCAAATGCTTAAACGAACAAGATGCAGAAAGAAGCAACTTATATGACACTTGAATGAAAAAGTATTTCTATTCACAATAAGAGTGCCGAACAGCACAAGTACAAAGATATGAGAAAGAAAAGAAAACAAAAACTAAGTTACTGCATCTCCGGAACCCGGAGAAAGACAAGCATCCGTGACCCAGGGGAAGTAGGAGGATCCGTCGTCGGCTCAACATTTTGGTCCTCATTATTTTGGCCTTCAGCATCATCACTTTCTGGTTCTTCCTCCGTTCCCGAGAACTCATAATCGGAACCAAAAGAGTCGATCGCATCAGGCCGGGCCGGAAGACCCCTTTTTGTTGCTAACTCCAGCTCACGGGCCTCAGCGATTTCGACATCAAAGTCAATGGCACCTGCTTTGGCCTCTTCCAAGGTTTTTCTCGTCATGCTATACATAACACATGTTTTTTCAACAATGAAAAAAACAGCTCGGCATTGAAGTTCTTCTTTAAGCTGGTCGACCTTAGCATAATGGTTTTCCCACGCAGATCTAATGGACCAGAGGCTGATATCAAGGTCAGGGACAGTAGAGCTGAAAATTCTATTATGCTCGATGGTCCTCTTACGCTTCTCCTCCAATTGGGCATACTTCACCCAGGCAGCAGCAAGCTCTTCATCCTTAGAGTTTAAGGCTGCCTCCAAATTATTTAATCTTTCAACGGAGGCAGCCTAACGATCAGATGTAGCAAGAATGACATTATGGACTCCAACCCATTTGGCCCTAAGCTCTTCAAATTGAGCCCTCAATGGGGAAACCTCTAGGCTAAGGGTCACTACTTCTTGCTCACTTTGCTACAACCAAGACTCCAACTCAACGGCCTCAACAGCTTGAGTTTTTAGTTCTGAGAGACGAGCAGCACTTTGGCCTCTCGGCCAAAAGTTGATCCCACTCGGAGGTAAGTTCCTCTTTATCACGAATCAACCTTTGAAGGCCTTCAGAAGCAAAGAAGTTGGCTTGCAAAACAAGAATGCAAATCAAAACCTTGCTATTACACAAGTAGAAGAAACAACAGAGAAAACAAAGACTTTACCGCCCGCTGCGTTGTGCATGGCATTGTTCAACAAGCACTCTCCCGAGAGAGTTTGTATTTTTTCCCAATCTTTCTCTGAAGCCAAGGGCTTCAGATAATTAGCAAGCTCTACCGACTAGGACAACAAATTACATCTGGTGGAAACCGAAAAGGTGACGCTCCTCCTCCTTTGGGGATCTTCTGAGGGGGCAGCATAATTTTGTCCCACGTTCCCATGAATTGGGGATTGAGGAAGAGGAACATCCTCCTCTCGGGAAGCTGCGGCCGGTGGAAATGATGTAGAAGTTGCTGGTGGCGAAGGTAGATTTAGAGAAGAGGGAGATGAAGCAGATGGCGTTGTAGGGTGAGAAGCAGCTGCGGCAAGTGCAGTGTTGGTTGATGGTTGCTCGTCGACCGAATATGAAGAGGCCCGGTACTTAGCACTACAGTACCAGGCGCGGTGACTGGGATTTGGAAACGGGAATTGGCATTTTCCACCATCTCATACTCCCCTCAGAGTTCCAAGACATCGTCCTCGGTTGGTGTAACTAACTCAACAGATTGAGCATTCCGTTGAGTTGAGGAAGGTCGATGTCTTCTATATAGAGAAGCCCCTTCCTTGCTGGCTTCTTCTTTATCTTCGATCACCACGGTGTCGATGGCCATCTCGGGCGCGGGGCTTATCACCATAACTTTCGGAGATGACTCGAATGCAGCATTCTTTGCCTTTTTATTTTTTCCCCCGGCCGCAGAGGAACGTCTTCTTTTTGGTTGCTTTTTCTCCGGTCGAGGACTCTGAGAAGAAGCACTTACACCAGAAGCAGGCTCGGAGATACCTGTTTAGGCAAACGCCTCTTGCAGCAGCCTTGCCGCGTCAGCAGGATTAGCCAGAATGTCCTCCTCGGGGACGATAACTGAGCTCTAGGGTAGACCTGAATTCAACAAGAAAGAAATGTTAATGAACTTCCTTATACGAAAAGTAAAGACAAGATGAGTTCTATTTACCATGATTTTTGGCCTTCCATCCGTATTTAAGGGCTAGTTCTTTCCATGTACGGGTCTCGGGCGTAGTAACGTCCAAAATTTTCTGGACCTATTGGTCCAAGCCTTCAACCCTAGGTGGTACCCACCGAGTTGCTGAAATGAGCGAAAGAAAAAGGGTCAATAATGGTATGGGACGATCTTTAATGAGAGAAAAGACAAATGGCGAATTTACGAACGCGGTTCCATAGTTCCAGAAAGGATGAAGCCGTGGCCGGAATGATGTCACTAGTGTAACTGCAACGAGCTGTTCCATCCACCCATAGTCGTTATCATCATCCATGCTGGATAGCAGAGTATGGTGGCCATGCTTGCTGAAATTTATCATTCTCCCAGCGGAAAATCTTGGGGGAATAAAGATTCATTAACCGAGCTAGGGTTAGCTCTTCTCCCGTCTTCTGGCACAAGCGCCAAAGACAAGCGGTTGTCCTCCACAGAAAAGGACTTACTTGTGCCAGGCATACCTGGTAGCAGATGCAGAACTCTACGAAGACGGAGATAAGCTCTCCACTCAAAGAGAACGACCCCAAAGTGAAGCGGTACATATACAAATACGTAAAACCCTTCTTGGGTAAGGTTACCCGCTCTGCCAGATCAGGAGCGGTAATGTTTAGATCTTGGCAATGGCAGTTTTCCTTTACAGCAGGAATACTGGAAGGACGGATAGATGAAGGGTACACACTAACAGATCATGTACGAGGGTGAGCGGAAGGATACTTCTCTTCGAAGTCCTTAGTCGTGACAAGACTCTTTGGAATGATGGTGCTCACTGTAGGAGGAGCATCATCATCCTTTACCTTTGTTCTTTGAGGAACTAGGGTTTCTGGAAGAAGACGCCATTTTTTATCTGAAAAGGAGGAACATTTTTCTCTCAAGAAGAAGGTTAAAGAAAGCTTGAAGACAAAGTACGAGTTGAGTAAAGAGAGTTGGAGAAAGTTTGAAAAATTATGAAGTGTAAATGAAGAAGTTTGATGCGTATAAGTAAAGGAATAGATGACTAAAATCGTGACCATAATTACCTCGATAACCGACAAAAGTGATGTTGAATCATGTATGACGCGTGTTCGGGTCATTAAATGTGCAGAGACGTGCATCTAATCAACTGTCATAAACTTTCAGAGGGTGTAAGAGAATTTTTCGCCAAGAAAGGTATCTCTACCAACTTCCCGGTGACACAAAGTTATGCCACCGGAAAGCAGGGGGACTATCTGTATGAGGTAAAATATTTAATGATCGCATGACAAAGCGACACGTGGAGCCAAAGACAAAAGATAATCAAACCCGAAGGCAGTGATCTCGCTTGTCATCAGAGAGAATGATACTCATAAAGACAAAATAAATCCCGCCATTCGATAGCATTCAATAAAGAATATTCTACAACATTAAGTGCATGATACGTTACAGAGAATACGGCATTCACTACCCACCATTACACATTCTTCAATGGCCCTTATAATTGTCATTAAAGAGGAGTTTGATCATAGGACCTTGTTACCTAGGTGTAACTACAAATAGTGAGTTCTATCATCATTGTAAAGGGACGAACTTTCTGACAAGCATATACTATACTGTATCAAAAGCTCGATAACATTTTTACTTTCTTACTTATTTATATTATTTTTACTTCCTCCGGTAGCTCTGCGCTCGGGATTAAGATATTTGTCGTTTCATTTTAATTTCAAGGCTAAGTCTTACATTTTTATCTATTTCATCTATTGCTTTTGAATCAACTCGATTCACTTATCTATAAACCACGTATAAATTCAACTATACTATTTTACGGGTGAACAATAAGTGAGTGCCGCCAAAAACTTGCTCGCATAAGATGTTTACGTTAAAATTATATAACTTATCATATTAAATAATTTATTATAGAATGACTATATATTAATTAATCATGATAAATAGATAAGATTGTTAATATAAACTCTCGATACATATAAATATTTACCGTTAGGTAACACTCGTATTTTGTATCTTCAACGTGTAAGAGTTGATTCCGAATTTCGGATAAATTACGTTTACCTTAAGCCTCACCACCAAGGACGGAAAAAAAAAAGGAAATCTTAAATAAAACAAACAACAAATGAATATAAGCATCGAATAAAAGAAATTGTGTAGGTCGTGGTAGCCACTTACAAGTAAGTAGCGGTAGGTAAATAGGTCCATCAATCTATTCTTTAGCTTTAATAAATATTTCCGTTTTAGCAAAAAAAATTCAATCTTTTCCTTACATGCACGTTAACAAACATATTGGTCTTTCACTGTAATCTACTGGACTCCACGAATTTCTATATATGCACATATCATTTCTGTGTTTTCCATAAAGAAAGTCCACGTCTTCTTTTTCATTTGGCTCTATTGGATTTTTTTTAAAACTTTTTCTTTCTTTGAAACTTGTGAAATGATATAATAAACTTAAATATTGATTTCCATATCATGATATATATTCATCCGTTTGGTTCCATATGATAGTTATTTTTTTATTAATACGTTAAAAAAAATGACATAATTTTATATTTAAAAAGAATTTAACTTAAGTTTTTAATATTACATTTAAGACAACAGTTTTACAAAATCTTTTTTTTTCTTAAATTATTTTCTAGCAAATAACGCCATATAAATTAAAATTGAGGGAGTAAAATTTTTCCTCTCTCCTCTTTTGTGTATGTGCGTGTCTGTGCGCGGGGTTATACTTTATTGTGCGCGTTTCAAAAGAAAGGGACTAATGACTATATCAATCTACGGCTTAAAATAAGTAAGAACAATCATATGAAAAAGTAGTGAAAAAGAAATACAGGACAAATGGCCACACATAATTGAGAGAATTTGCGATAGAAATGGACAAAAGAAAGAATACAAAACAATCAATATCAAAGGTAGGTGCTCATTTATTTTTCTAGGGACAACTGTACGAGTATCTCCGGCTGGGAAAAATAATGGGTCCAAATTGCTGGCTCTTAGCTAGAAAATGTCAGCTATTCCAGCCGCAAAAAATAACTAATTACTACATTATAAAATTTGTTGCTGTATTTCCATTTCCCATTTGCAGAAAAACTCCTTGCAAGTGGAAAAAGGGTGAAAGCCAAGTCCATAATCAACTTTAAAGAATTCAGCATAATTTTTCATAATTAACTTAGACAAATATTATAAACATTTTAATCAAACATGTTTGAAAACACACACATATTTGGAGTGTCTAATAGGCTTATGTATTTGGGCTTTTTAGAATCTAGAAAATAATTAGAGAAAAAACTTAAATTATCTGAATTTTTGTTCTTTCAAAGCTGCTCTATCAACGTTAAATGTGCATTTGTTCAGTACTTTAGGACTCGATATATATTTGCTTTTGCTTTAATAAGCCGAAACACTTGTTAAAGATTGATGATTTATTTAACTTCAGAATTATATACTGACTAGTGACTTAAAATATTGATACTTTTATTAATTAACTGAAAATGGTATTCTTGTGTGTGTGAAGTTGTGCTTCAGAATCCTTTGAAGTCGGGTTTCTAGATCCATGTGAATTAACCCAAATATCTATCTATCTAATCTGTTAAACTTAAATAATAGCTAGTGAATGTATAATATATCTATAACTTATGTATACGATATGTATAACTATGTATAATCAATGTATATCGATTAGAAAAGTAACCAGTAAATATATGACCGGCTATTTATGTAACAATCCCGATTTCATACAGATTCAACAGCGGCCCATTTACTTCCAAGTACGGTTCCTACTCAATTTAGGTCCAATCGGTCGTGATCGTAGGCTTACACTTCTGGACAATGATTGGTCCTAAGTGGGCCAGCAGACACATAATATATTATGGGTAGTTGTGCAAAGAAGTGATCCAATTACGAGAATATCTGGAGGTTCCCTTGTAATGTGGTTATCGTTTTCTTTTTCTTCTTTAATGTAGTTTTTATTTTTACTATTATTTTCCCTACTATTACATTTATCCTCAATTAAAGTAAGCAAGATATATATCGACCGTAAGATTGGAAAGGGGGAAACAAACTCCACAATCAACAAATGTTGTATTAAGGTAGTGATTCTTGTTAATTAACATACTTAGAACTTGTGTTACTTCTTGACTTTTGCTGAAGAATATTGGAAAATTTTCCAACAGTAAGCAGGTAGTTTCGTTGGGCTGATCACCTCCTAAAATTGGATGGGTGGCTTTGAATAAGAATGGGGCTTTTCGAAGAAGTATTATGACGGGGATTGCTATCGGTGTTTTTCGTGACTCTGATGGCAAGTGGTTTGAAAATGTTTCAGTTAAAAATGAGGGCTGCACATCCTTTTAGAGTTTGAGTTGTAGGGAGTTCTCAATGGTCTTCAATTAGCCTGTGATATGGGATAGCATCGAATTACTTTACAAATTGATAATTCTAGTGTAGGATAAGGCATTGCGGTCTGGAGGATCTCTGACTCATCGGCATGGTGATGTTGTCAACCGTATTCGTTACCTCTTGGATAGGAACTGAGTAGTCTCGATTATTGCTCGTGTGTTCACAGAGAGACTAATCCCGTAACTAATGATTTAGCAATTTGACCTTTAGTAAGAATCTCATTTTGAATGACATGCACTTGTACCTTCTAGCATTTTTTCGCATAATTCGGTAGTCTTACTCCTACTACACTTGTTATAAGATATATATTCTCTATTTCAAACAAGTTGTAAAAGAATTATGAAGAGCATCGAGCCATTTGGTTCCCTTTCTTTCGCACGAAGTCAGCAACAACCAATAAACATATGGTGCTAATGAAGCATCTTTGGCCATTGACGGACATACCTCACAAAAGTCATCGTCGTCTGTCATTATCTACGCAGAAGGAATGCAAGAAGTAATCGGTAAATAGTCCAAAATGGAGAGACAGATCGACACAGATTACAATACACTCACTATTGGTACAATAATCGTGCAGTTTACTTTGACAAGATCATCTGGCATATTAGTTGTCTTGCTAGATTAACTCCTTACTGAAGTCAAAGTCAACGTAGTAAAAATAAGTCAAGCAATAAAGTTTACCATTTATACACTAATTAGCATTGGTCGTGTAAAATATTTCCATTCTTACTAAAACTGGTCAGTTAAAAATTTACCAGAGTAGCAGACCATTTTGCTTCTCTTGATTTAATACATTTTTAAATATATATATATATATATAAAGTGTCAAAATTTATGAGTTTGATGAATTCATAGCCGGTAAGCTATAACTGTCCCTGTTATACCCGTAAAATGATCAAGTCTTTTAGGTTATGCCTTAGCTTGGGTTATCACGCATACAGATTTCCAAAAGTATTACTACATATATAATAAAATATCTGATACTTCGTTGATGCATGAATAAAAATCTTATTATTTCGATGAAAATAAATTACACTATGAATAAGCTAGTAAACGAGTGAAAAGGGGGAATATACAACCAAACACAAGGTCAACTTTTGCAAACTCATTGGTTTAAAATAGACATTAATCCATCACTATCTAACAAATTGTCCATATATATAATGCAACCTCAAGTTTCATTAACTATCATTCTCTACTTAAGCATGGCTTAGCAGCCATTTTCTCCTACTTATTTTAGTTCTCTGTGTTTCCTCTGCAGTTTCTGCTGATGGTAATTAATCTTATAGCTTACAACTTGAAAATATTTTCTTCTACATTATCTTGCTAATTATTTCTTGGTTCTTTTTAACTTTTCTTTTCCTTTTTGTTTGCAGTGTTCGTGAGCCTTGATTGTGGATCATCAGAAACGTACACAAACGAAAACTCAATAGTCTGGTTAGGAGATGAAGATTATATTAGCAGTGGAAAATCCTATGTTGTACAATCCAGCAACTCATTATCCCATGTAATGGACACTCTTAGAGTGTTCACTAGCAGAAACAAGAATTGCTACCTCATTTAAGTCGAAAAAGGCGTTCGAGTTTTAATTCGAGCGAGCTTTAACTATGGCAATTATGATGGAAAATCTTCACCTCCATCATTTTCACTTCAATTTGATGGGAATAATTGGGCCAATGTCAAAACTAGTGAACAGCTTGTTTACTATGAGACAATTTATGTTGTTAAAGGGGATTACCTTAGTGTCTGTCTTGCTCAGACTGTGGCTGATCAGTTTCCTTTTATCTCAGCACTTGAAGTTCGTAGTTTGAATTCTAATATGTATAGCCATGTTGATTCCAATTATGCTTTGTTCTTGAACATAAGAGTTGCTTATGGTTCCAACCAAACTATCTGGTATTAAAATCTACCTCAATGTTATTTTGCTAATTCTATCTTTGTGTTAGACTTCGATTCAGGGGTGGAGTCAGAGGCGGATTTAGAATCTAGGTTTAATGAGTTCAACTAAAATTTTTAGTGATATTAATAAATTTTTACACATAAATTTATGTTCCGCGCCAAAAAAACTGAATTCAGTTGAACCCGGTGCCGATATATTGCATTCACCTTTGGGTGAAGTTAGAAATTCTAACAATTAAACAACGCGAAATGCCACATCCTGTTATTCAAATTTGTGACACGCAATTTTGAGGCACCTTTGCCACTATCCTGTTATGGTGAATGAGATTCAATTGAACTTCCTTTTGACCATGTAGCTCCGCTCGTGGTGCTATATGTTTTGGTTTATGCATGTTAAGTGAGCATATTGTTATGTTATATGAACTTCAAACATTTTAGTATTAAAGAAACTAATTTTTTACTAATATTAGCTTTAGACGGACATAAATAGAGCAATACAATATGGATAGTGAGAATATTTATACAGCCGACTCCGACTAGTCGTTATTATTGTTGTTGATGCATAATGACTAAGAAAGGGAGTTTTGGCGTAACTGGTAAAATTGTTGGCATGTGATCAGAAAGTCATAAGTTCAAGCCGTAGAAACAGCCTCTTACAGAAATACAGGGTAAGGTTGCGTACAATAGACCCTTGTGGTTCGGTCTTTCTCCAGACCCACACATAGCGGGAGCTTAATGTATCGTGTTGACCTTTTATGCATAATGACTAAGTTTTGAAGCTATGCATACTGATTTTCTTTCTTTATTTCATTAACTTCTACTTTAACAAAATGAACAGGTACATAGATGATCCCTATGACAGAATATGGGTGCCAGGAGTTCCTGGAAATGGATTAATATCCGTCTCAAACGACGCCATTCATCCTCCACAACAAGTGCTACAAAATGCTATTTCTACTGCCAATGCATCCAATTTCATAACTTATAAACATGAAATTTCTTCCCTTTGAAGTTCCAAGTTACATGAACATGTACTTTTCTGAAGTGACTCAACTTGACTCAAACCAAACAAGATCCTTCAGAATTTTGAAAGATTTTGAGCCATTTTCAGACCCCATTTTACCACCATATGGAAATTTTACTCTTGTCCCTACCTCTGATTCAACTCTTCCCCCTCTTATCAAATGCCTTGGAATTATTCCTCGTTAGCGATGCGTTGACTGATGGAACAAACAGTCAAGATGGTACGTACTACCCCACTATTTATTCAGAGTTTAAGTCATGCACACTGACACGGTAAAAAACATTTTGTAATTTAATCGATTATAGCATGTGATATTTTATTTTACTAATCCTCATATTAGACTAATTAATATCGAGAGTTACCTGTTGTTGTAGGTCAATTAAACTTGATAGTATAAAAGTTTTTTTACATTGTTAGTGCACGAAACATAACGCATTCATGTACGAGTTTAAATTCGTGTATTTACAGTGTATAATATTTTTGTACCATTCGGTTAAGTTGATTACCTAAAGAAAAAGAAATACTTTCATAGCAGCAATCAGGATATGATAACCTGCTGAAAAAAATAAGTAATATTTTTTTTTATAGAAAGTGAAATTGCACGATAATGTAAAAAAATTTATGCTATCAATGTATATAACTCGGATCTTTTATTTGTTGATGGTTTTAGTGTTCTTGAATTATAATGGAATATAAGACTTAATTAAATATATTATATTTTTATATAGTGGAGTGTTTGGTATCACTGCAAACGAAATTTGAAGTATTAGAAGACTGGAATGGTGATCCTTGTCTTCCAACATCCTTTACTTGGGATTGGGTTAATTGTAGCAGTGAGGATCCACCTCGCATAACAGCACTGTAAGCACCATCTTAATTAATATAATTAATAAGATAATACATGCTTTTATATTAATTCTGAAGTTTTGTTGAAACAATTAATTTACAGGTACTTAAGTGGCTTCAATCTTTCAGGATCACTTCCAGATCTTAGTTCCATGGATGCACTTCAGACAATGTATTTCTCAATCTTTTTTCCTCGTTTAATTTGAATACATTTAATTTCTTCCCAAATAGGGATATTAGTTTAATTTCTTACTCTCTTGTTCTCCTTGGATTGCAGTGATTTGAGTGGCAACAATTTGGATGGACCTATTCCTCATTTTCTTGGCACCTAACCGAATCTGAAAGAACTGTTAGTATAAACATATTATATTTTAATGAATTTAATTAAATTATATACACTAACAGCGTAATACTAATGAATGATCGGTCTCATTGTATAGGATTTTTATATTGACTATGCTCAGAACTTAAACTCTATTATGACAAAAATGCTAAAGCTTTCCATCCTAATATAATATGATTTTGGTTTCTTGCAGGAATTTAGCAAATAACCAGTTCAGTGGACCAATACCTGCCTCACTGTCAAACAAAAATGGCCTAAACATCGAGTAAGAAAAGCAATTCACCACTTTTTTTTACATTTCTTGGACATGTAAAGGCCAAACATAAAATTCAGCTGATTCTATTACATCTCGGTATTTCAGGCAATTCAGATTTGTGCAGTCAATCTGATGAGTCTTGCCAAAACACTGGTTCATCATCGGGAGGAAATCAGCCAACAACTCGATCCGCTAAATCGCCAAAGAAGAAGAAAAAGGAAAACAATCTGCCTATAATTCTTGGCACTATAATTCTCGTAATTTCTAGCTTGATTGCTATCCAGGAAGATCAACAATTGAGATTTATATAATTAATAATCTAAAATTTACAGCTATTGATTAATAACAGTCGCAACAAAGATAAGCAAGGAAGTTATAAATGGGAGAAAATAAGATTTTGACGGAATAAGTGCAAGATAATTGTCTGGGATTTAACTCTAAATAATTCACTTCTAATGTTCAAGTGAGTCTCTCGAATTCACTTAATTATCAGTACAATGGTTTAGTAGAAATTCCTTTCTCGATTAAGTTTCAACCTCACAATATGAACCAATTTAAGCCCTGTGAAGATATGCAAAAATTCGTAGTTGATCGGCCTTTAGGAGAACCTCTTTCAATTATCCTCCTAACTAGATTTAATCAATGATTCAACTAGCCTCTTTCGATTACTTAGAAGAATCTATGAACTCAACCAACCATATAGTGCAAAGATATCACAAGTTATGCCTCTCTCGATTACAAGAACAAGTGAATATAGATACAACAATTAAATCTTCCAAAAACGATTCAAATACATAAAAATATAGTTATAATCCACAAAAAATCATCAATACACCAAATCCATCAAAATCCAAAAGGATCTACTCCATAAACATGGAGAAATTCTTCACAAATATAACAAACATATAGGAAAACATAAATTCAATCCAAACCCGGATCTTGAGTGAGAAAGGAATGATGAATCCTTGTGCTTGTGTTTTTCCAACTCCTCATTAGCCTCCTTAGGTCGAAATCTGTCAAAAATACCGAAAATGGTGTTTTCTCGTGTATTGAAGCCATCCCCCAATAATTCCCGGACGAAATTATCCTTTTTTAGCGGAATTGAGAAGTCACTCTTAATATTTTTGGGCTACAGAGTCGCACATCGCGCCGCCCCAAACGGCGCGCATGTAAAAAGTTCCAAAACGTGCCAAAATATGATTTCTGACCACTTTTTGCACCAGCGCCCCGCGCCCCGCAGGGCGGTAGTGCAAATTGTGGCCAGAAATGAGTTTTTCAAACTTTTGACATCTAGACTTGGTTTTTGACCTCTGAACGTGATCCCAACTTAATTGCTTGGGCTTTTACTTAGACTTCAAAGCTGCAACTTGTTCAAATTAGTTCCAGATTATCTTAATAGCTCGGAATCACTCCTACAAAACATAAAACATACAATAAGTGCAAAAACACTACCAATTAAAACTCAACACAAGTAAAATACAGTGAATTAGAGTGAAATAAGTGACTAAAACACAAGATGATAGCCTACCATCATCATGCTTAGATATTTTACTATCCTATCCACTCCAGTTCTAACACTTTAACAGAACTTACCACACAGGGATTCCAGATCTCAAACCTTATGAGTTATGACCCCTTTGTTAGACCAAACAATGTTCCAAAGTATAATATGATTATTAACATTTTTCCTTATTAAAAAACAACGAGGAAGAAAATAAAGTTAAGCAAATTAAGGAATAAGCTCTAATCAACGAACTCCAAATGAATACAATACAACACAATGGAAGATTGAATAAACTGTAAAAATAATTTGCTCCGAAGTTCCGAATTAACTCCAAAAACAAGGTAGCAAATGCAATTAACTTTTGGTAGAATGTGAACCTATTTAACCTCAAAATCATATACCGAAATCTTAAAATGAACCATGTTAGCTGAACACATTCCAGATTCTACTCAAAAGATCGACTTTACAAAAAGAGTCAATCTCATAATCTAATTTGAGTAACATATAAACCACAATAATTTGATATTAAGATATATGAACAAGAATAAGAAGGAAAGACAAAAACCCCAGAAAATGAAAGAGATAATGGTTTGCCTGAGTTAATGTCTTGCCATGGGCATAATAAGAAGAACAACAGTGCAAGTTTTCTCATACTCTAGTCTGTATCTCCCTCCTGGGATCTTGAAATACAGTGTCTGACCTATTCCTGCACTTGATTCTCTTAATACTATCACCTATGTAGCGGAGACAGTGGGTAACACTTGAGAGAAACTAAGAAAGAGCTATGAAGGAGCAAACAAGGAAAACTGAACAATCCCGAAGCGTAGTTGGTCGGCCAAATAAAAGGATACGAAAGGAATTAAAAAAACTAAGTACCTGCACAGGAGAAATCCATATATGTGCAGAACAAATTAGAAAAACCTAAAGGCAAAACGAAAAAATGGGAGATTAAATCTCACTCGATAACTATAGATGTGTCTAACTATAAACATCACATGCAGTGAGATGGAGAAGTAGTCCTTTAAAATTGCAGAAAGATAAGAACAAAAGAAGTTATGGAATAACTTAGCGCAAAGCCATAAATCGTTTCAATGGCAAAGAGAACAGCAGATGCGGCGATCCAATTGTTTGTTGCCATCAGAATTAGATCTCTAGTTCAGTCGGAGAACTCGTAGAGGAACAAAGCCGGACCGGAAGATGAACACAGAACACTGCTAGAAAACAGCAAAAAAGCGACCAAGAATTAGCGAACAACGTTGGTCTGCCAAAAAAAGCGACCAACATTGGTCGCCAAACTAGTAAAAAAAATAAAAAATTAGCGACCAAAATTGGTCGCTCATTGGTCGCAATATTCGTCAACATGTTGACCGGACTGGTCAGACCAATCTGGTCATAAAAAATTTCACAATTTGCGACCAAAGTTGGTCGCTAAAGTAGACCCACGTTTATATTTTGCGACCAACGTTGGTCGCTATAGGACAGGTAACATTTTAGCGACCAACGTTGGTCGCTTATCCGGAAAATACAAATAAATCAGATTATTTTTTTGCGACCAACGTTGGTCGCTAATGTTAAAGTATATATATTAGCGACCACATTTGATCGCTTTCATGTCAACATTTTGCCAAAATTAAACTCACTTTTGTATTTTATGCATGTCTAAATAATATAAATGTAAGCCGTTAACGCTTTTGTAATACAAGGGATTAATATACAGTTAAGTTGTACTATGGAGCGTGCGTGCGTATCCATATAATATATATATATATATATATATATATATATATATATA